>JAHZMV010006845.1:0-32584 GCA_027743765.1 Coecobrya sp. COE2
AGGGGTAGAGTGGGGGGGGGGGGTAATGAGGGTGGGGGAAAGTTGTTTGGTGAAATAGAGAAAGTTGTTTACTTTGTTGTAGATCGGATGTTTATTTGACCACGGTTTTCTATTTAGCCTACTGACTCTCTTTCGTTGACAAATTATCCACTTCTTTTTTCATTAAATGCTTAATAGAGGTTGGATGAAGACGCATTTTATGTGGGGATAATAAAGGCAAGAAACGGGTTCATTCAAGTAGCGAAATAGGTATAGTCAGAATGACACTCTCCTAGCCCCTGATGTCATTTAAATATCTTGTCCCATAACTCATAATAATAAGAATGATAGTTCATTTTGCATTCATTTTTTAAGCTGTCTGTAATAAAATGTTATTTGACATTCCATTTTTTTTCTCCTTGTTGGACCAGTATATAGCGCGTGTAGAAAAACCTTGTTCATTTTTTCCCGCTTGTCTCCTGAATTAAGCAATACACATTCAACATTTAAGCCTGTAAAGAAATAAATATGTATTTGATGACTCTGTTTGCGGTTGTCACTTGTCAGGGAAGGAGAAAAGAAGAGGTGCTCAGGTCTCCTATTATCCATAAATTTTTTAGTGTGACGACGACGATGTCGGTTGGATTGGGTCGCCCCATAAAAAAAACGGAGTAAAATGATAATACAATTTAAGCAGAGAACAAGACAAGTTTGTCAACCAAGCGTGTATATAGTAAGAAGAAAAAAAAATGTAAGAGCAGAGCAGAGTAAGCAGCTGCCTCTCCGTAACTACAAAACCACATTAAACATTCAGGTGTGGAGAATACTTTTTTTATCGTAAAAAGTGCAACGGCAGCAAGAAAAAAAACGGTCGCTAACAACAGCCGCTTCGTTTGGTGGCGGTTTGGTTGGCTTGACTTTGTATATTTATTTTTTATGTAATATCATCATAATGCACGGCGGTACACACACGTGTGTTACATCTACGAATGAATAACTGGCATTATATTTTTTTTGGTTTCGTTTACTCGCGAGGTTCTTATTTTCCCACAAACTAACTTGCTACACACACACACACCACTCTCGTCTCTTTTCTTTCTCTGAGAAACCAGAATCAGCACTGTTTGCGATTTCACGTGTCGACTCTAAAAAAACGCATTACATCCGGTAGTTCGTTTGTAGAAATCTTCGGTGTTGCGGGTATAGAGAAAAAATAACAACTTTGTATGACTTTCTCAGCAGCAGCGGCAGCAGAGAAAATTGTATGGATTGTGTTGATGATAATGATGCAAAGAAAGCATACTCGAAAGAAAAAAAAACTTTCTCAGGTAGTCGCATTGTACGGTGATGATGATGGTGAAAGTGGAAAGGTGGTATCGGTGTGTATTTCCATTTCTATGCATCTATTATTTCTATAGCAATCATCGTCATCATTCCTGTGGAATCAGACAAATAGAAAAAAAGAAAAGCCTATGAGAAAATTCCCGTTTTCTTTTCCCTCTCTCTCTCTCTGTCCTGAATTATTATTGCATAATAAAAATATAACTTAGAGCGCAAGCAGAAATAAAGACAGGAAGACAGGTAAAAAAAGAAACTTTTTTTATCGAGAACAGGAAAAGAAATTTCATGGGAAAAACAAGTTGAGGATGAAAAGAATGAAGTGGGAGAAGGAATTGGAGAAGAAAAAAAAGACTTTTTTAGCTTAGTTAGTACTTTCTTCTTGGCTTTCTCTAAAGAAGAAGAAGAAGAATGCGTAGAGGGAAAGTTGTGTGATGGGAAAGCTGATTGTGTGTCGGTTGTAGAAAAGTTGGGAGTGATTGTAACAGTGTATGGATGGCTGGTTAGGACAATAGGTCATGTTGTCTGTCTCTCTTCATTATGTTTTCTTGTGCGTGTATTACATTTTACATCCGTTTTTTTTCTTTCTTCCTCTTTTCATCTTTGGAATATCAATGTTGTCATGAATGTAAAGAGAGGTAAAATAAGAGAAAAATTCAAGATAAAAATCGGAACCATCAAAAAACATGATGAAAAAGGGAGAAAAAGGTAGAGAGAGAGAGAATGGCAGATCTAATGGGAAAGTTTGACATGACAAGGTCAACAAAGGGGCTTCCTCAAGAAAAAAGATGCATATAGATAGAAACGACGCGAGAGATGGGAAAAGGGATACAAAATAGTTACAGAAAAAAACTTATTTAAGATTTTCTAGGCATTATTAATAGCTGGGGGGATTTACTATAACCAGTTATTTTCCAGAAAAGCATACACAAAATGTGACTTGACGTGTTGTGAGCTAACAAGAATTTGTATTAAAGGGTTATTTTTTTTAGTTTGCTGACAAGATCCATTATGAATGCACAATGTGTGGTTGTGTAGACCGGGGCGTTTACGGTATTCAAGTATTTGGTTTTATTTTACAAAGGAAAAGTATAATAGGAGGAGTGGGGAGAGAAAATAAGGTTTATAGACTTGGTAAATGGTGACGTCAAGCTGTTCTGTATTTTAAGCAATGTTTGACGGCAGGAATGTAGGTGGATAAATAATAATAACATTAATGATGATGATAGCACATAAATATAAAGTATAGCGGAAGGATTGACGGATGGCATCTGTCTATATCCCTCCATCTCTCTCTCCTCCTCTGCTAATCCATTACAAGTTGATGTGTTCTCCCTTTTTTTTATTCTGTGGCGACAGCGGTTTTTCTCTTGGTGAAAGCCTGTTGGTGGTCGTGGAAAAAGGTGAAACAAGTAAGATGAACGGCTTGACATTTTCTCTTCTTCCTCGTTTCCAGGATACAAGAAAAAAGCTAAAGAGCCTGTCTCTTTGTGTTTTGTTCAATGAGTGGGTTGATAGTGTGTAAATGTAATGCACATGTTACTGGAGTTGACACACACACCGCTTAAACCACCCACAATAACAGGATATTGTCCAACTCCTGATGGGAAAAATGTGTAGGGAGCAAGAAAAGAAAATAGTACATGTTTAACTTATTATTTGGCTATGGTATTTTTTTACTACTTAAACTTACTAGAGAGAGAATCCATCGTTTGTTATCAAATGAGTTTGCTTTCTTCCGCTGTGCTTCCAGAGTGTCGTCATGTCTTTCTCTTTTCATCTCTTTTCCAGGAAGTCTCTACATCTTTCTCTGTGGAATAGCATGAATTACTTGTTACATGGACGTGTGTACTACAAAAATAACATCAGAGGAGAAAAAAATGCCATGATTTTTTTTGTATATACTGAGGGATATAAACACTTCTTGTTCTTTTTTTTGATATCTTGCCATCCATTTATTATGAGCTTCACTCTGCATCTCTATCTTATTTCGTCTTGTCTGCTGTCTATGGAAATAATGGTGTTAGGCCAAGTGAAACATAAAGAATACATTAAAGTTTGTGTATAGATTCTGTAAACCTGGAGCCAGCAAAAAAAAATCCCAACCTTCTCTGAAATCTCTTTTTACCGTCACAGGTTATTCCTTTGCATTTGTGTAACAATTTTTTTTTATATTCTTGATCGAATGTAATAGCAACCCCCCACCCCCCCGAAATATAAATCCATGAAATAGAAGGAAAGAGAGAGAAATTTATAAGCCAAAATGGTTTTTTTTACTTTACCGTGTTCTCTATTTTTTTTATATATTTGGGTTTGGAAAATTGGTCTTGTGTCTATAATATTGGGTGAGTATGTAATACATGCATTGCTTGCACTCATTCACGTCATTATTGTAATGTTGAATGTCGTTGTGTGGTGAGGAAGATGACTTTGGCAGAGAGGAAAATGGGGAATAAAGGGAAATAAAAAAGGAAGAAAAAAAGAAAGAAAAGATACACTTTGTCTTTTAACTTTTTCTCTGGCTTGAAGGAAGAGTCTATCTATCGGATGGAGAAATTCATCCGGAAAATGTATATCGGTAGCATAGAGCACCATCACCAACAGCAAAAAAAAAATACGACGGGATAGAGAGAGTGCTAATGTTGCCATGTATGTAGATAGATGTACTAGTGGCATAATAATATTGTCTGGATTTGTTCCGCATTACCGGATTCGCAATGATTGTGGTAGTTTTTTTTCTCTTTTCCCTTCCTCTTTGGTGCGGTTGGTTAGCTCTGTTTCACATTTATTTGATAGGATATACATATAGCAGTGGTGAAAATTGTAAAAAAAAATATGTAGCGAAATTGCCGTCAGTTCAAAAAAAATCCAAATCCAGAGTACTTCCCCATATCATCCGGATTGCATATCCATACACTATTTTTTTTTATAGTTTAGGTACTTACACTTCCTTCTTGTCAACTTGGCATTTTACTGCTAAAAATCTAAACTAAAGTATTTATAGGCCAAGTCAATTCTATTTTTCCTTTGACTAGTCTCGCGTGCTTGTGTGATGTGAAAAATAGATTACGTCTTTCCTTCTTCCTCCTTTCTTCTCTCTCTCTGTGCCTATCTATCTACGTTTTCTCCTTCACAAGATACTTGAGGCTATTTCCAATCTAACAAAGTGTGTATCCTGATATCTCTGGATGAGATAAGGGAAATAAAATGTCTATGAAAAGGAAGCTACTTCTCTAGAAAGAGATAAAGACAGAGATTTTATTTTGGGTGCTGCTGCTGCTGCTTCTCCACAGCTTGTTTCTTTGTGCTCCTGCTGTTTAAACAGATGTAAGATGATTCACGCGAACAAGTCTCATAATGCCCTTCACGCACAGCTTTCACTCCACTCAACTTTCACAAAGTTGAGTTTTTTTGGTAAGGGGGCAGGAGGTCGCTTTGTCGCTGTACACTCACTCTCGTGATTGCTAATGTACGTTTTGTTATAATAAAAAGAAAGACTATAAATTACTTTCTCTAGAAACTTGTTATTTGTCGAATCACTCAAGTGAGCAGTAGGCAGTAGGATGATGAAGAGCCTTGATAATTGTGATGGTGGTGGTGGTGACAAAAAGGGAAAAGGAGCTTGCGACGAGAGAGTGGATGAAAAGTGACACGTTCAAAGTTCCACCTACGCTAAACTTGTACAAAAAGCTTTGATGATGAACAAAACACCAGGATATATTGGAAGTTTTTTTAGGGAATGCAACTACTTGTTGCTAGAAGGAAAGGTGGATAAAGAGGAATGCTTATGCGATACGATAACGAATCACTTATGTAAACTTGACCATCAAATACTTTTTTCTTGAAGAAATGCATATCTAGAAAACAACAAGAAATTGGAACAGATAGGTAATTCTTCTCCTGCTGCTTTCCTGGTACCATTTATTTGACTAGTTTATCGACTTTTTTTGAAGAAAAAGGAAAGTGAAAAGAAAGTCAACCAAACCAAAAAGGTAGCGCATTTCATTATCAGTGTGATACGTTATGTAGTTTTGCAGCTGTCTGTTATTCAAACAGAAAATGCAACATGTCAACTTATGCTAAAACTATATATCCAAGTGACATGATGGGAGTGTAGTAACCTTTTCCCGTTCTTGTTAGTCGAATGCAGAGAAAATGTGAAATTGCCAATATTCCTTTTCCCAAATTAACAAGAAAATAAACTGGCTCTCAACTCAGGTAGGTATAGTGGCTGTTATGACTATTATGGATTATATTCGACCATGCGGCTGTTATAGTATATTTAAGTCTCCATTACACACCAGAATTGGCTTGGTATAGAATTTCATCCCGCGTTGATGTCGAGAAGGACGATGATAATAATGACGGTAACGGTTACCGTTCCCGAAATAATATTGCCCTGGAGCTGTAACGTGTAAGCACAGCTGCTTTCTCTTTCCGCTTTCTCTCAAAATTTCTTGTTGTGCTGTTGCGTTGGAAAGTAATGAGAGCCCCCGTATTAGTCTCTATTAGTCGACCTCTTTTGATAGATTACTTACAATGATGATGATGATCATGAAAGAGTTCGGGTTTCCTGCATCCCATTCGACAATCAAGTTAAAAAAAGAAACGTAAAAAAAGTGAATAGCAAAAAAGGATGGGTGGATGATACAATATCAACATATTAAGCCAGCAGCAGCAGCAGAGCGACGACAATACCGGAAACGTGCTTGTGATCACGATCACGACATCGAGAATTGCTTACCCGAAGCAAATAATTCTTCGAAATATACTCTCCACTTTAACAAGTGAAGTTAGTTGATATTACCGCACTAAATACTACGTGCAATCATATACGTAGTTATTTCATAAGTCTTTTTTATATCTCTGCTTATTTATTTGTATAGGTACATTTGTATGCTCACCTAACTATATATACATTTTTGCAATAATCCCACCAACATTTCCCCCCACTTTCACCTTCACCACAACATCAAGCCAAGCTCTCTGTTGCAATTTTTTTCGCGGAATAAAATAAAATTGCTTTTTCAAGCAGCAGCACAAGTAGCATCAGCAACAACAAAACACTTTACTTGATTTCCGGCCGTTTTTTATGTGCAAAAGCTTTTCTCGATCCGTATCAATTCAAACAGTTAAAAGCTGTGCTTGCCGTAGAATATGACTAAAGGGCTGGAAAAGTGGTGGTGATGAAAGCATACGGAAAATTTTCGCTGTACTTACATTTTTTTTGGAGAAAATAAGTATGATGGTGTTTTGTGTCATACATACAAGTGAGGTGGTATATGAAATGGATGATACTTGTTCCCAATATCGTCATCAGTGTTCACTCGGATGTTTTTTCCGTGTAACAAGGAAAGCGTTTGACTTTTGTAATTGAATTCAGCTCGCGACCTCTTTTTTTTAAGCCGATGAGCGAACATACGTGATGTTATTGTAACGTTACACTTTTGTGTTTTCGAAGGAGAGAAAGTGAGATTGTGTCAAGGAATGTCGATACTTATACATATTATGTGTATAAAGGCTCCTGTTGTTTACTTAAATGTCATAACTCTTTGACTTTTCACGTTTCATATTATGCGTCCTTTTTGGCCTGCATGTCCAAAATAGTTAAAATAGTTTTTTTGCAAGTTAATAGCCATTGATGCATGCTTAACATCATCTCTACTTTATAAACAACCAAAAACCGTCATCTCCCTGGCTCCCTGAACAAAGCAAAACATCAAACCGTAATGATGAATCAAGAGCCGTTTGGTAAAATTTTTTGTCAGGGAACCTTACTGGGAATTTGCAAAGCAGGAGTAATTCAAACTTTCAACAAAAATTTTTTTGCCCACTTGCTATAGAAAACATAGATATTTTATGTAAATATAAAAATGTACACATAATTTGGAAGTGATATATCGTCGAACTTCACAATTTTCATATACCTACATTGTTGAATAGGTACTTATGAAAGTTGCGGATATTGCCTTCAAGAGTTCCGGCGATTGTAATAGTTTTGGGTATACAAATACACATTTTACGTTTTTTCTTGGAAAATAATTTATTGTAAAGAATAATATTTACTTGGCTTATATGCATAAGATACATCAGACTGGTTCACACAGAAACCCGATAAAATTCCAAGAAATAAACAATAATTACGAATTAGCTTTAGATTTACAAGCAATTTATAGAATCAATAGACGCTTTTTATTGCTTTCAGTCGCTAGGTAGTAGAGAAGTAGCAAGATAGACGTAGAAACGGAAGCGGATACTAGACAGACATCAAGGGTTTCTTCACGTTTCCTCTTCTCAAGAAATGCAAGGGATTTTGCTCTGATTTCATTCTCCTATTTGTCTAAAAAATTAGGTAGTATGTGCACACTTCCGACAAGCCAGAGATTCAACGAAAACTAATCAATACACTCATCCATCAACAGACAAGACTCTGATTAGTTTCCTGTTGCTGTGCTGGCAGTTTTGTAAAAATCCTCATGTACGCATAATAAATATTGTTGAGATTGAGAGCACAAAATCAAAATGTAAAGTGCTTAGCAAACATTGCTCCTGTCTGTCAAGGAAACCATCTTACTTCTTTTTTTGATGATATTTTATTATACAACCAGTCATACATTAGCTTACATATAATGTTTTTTCAATACACTCATTTTTACCATTTCTATAGCTTTTCTGCCATGTTTCACTAGTTTTCAATCAATCGATTGAAAATGTGTTTAATGTTCAGACGTCTGGCCATATGCACTTTGAAAATTAATGGGATCACTTTTTTATAGAAACGAAAAAAAAGCACACACAAACACATAGTTTCTTTATTTGTCATACAATTTCCAGCTAAACATTCCGTTTCCTTTTTTTATTTCTCGTTTGAGAGCTACTACATAAGTAGCTTATTTTTATGCGGCATAAAAAAAGATAAGTAGGGATACAAGGCAGAAAAAATTCCAAAGTACTAAATTGTTAATGCTGCTATACGGTAGTCGACCTGCCATGTCGTATTATAGTTTTTTTGTGTGAAGTAACCAACCCAACCATTTAATGGATATCTCTAAACACCATAAATCTCCCATTTCCGAGTATCCAGTATTCTAAAACATGTAGTTTTTCTCTTGAAGATCTAGAAAAACATACAAAACTTTTAATAGTAAATAAATAGTCGCCGCACTATGTACATTTTATTTTATTGCTTTTTCAGACAACTTACTAGAAGACACAGGTAAAATACCAGCACACTTTCCAATTCATATGGATAGAATGTGTCACGGCGTTTATTGGCAATTCGGATGAATTTTTACCACCAACCAATACAAACACGGAAACTTTTTGCATACAATTTTTATTTTGGTTATGTGTACCGACTTTTCAACGACATTGGCAACAACTGCTGCCGCACACCGAGTACCATTTACTCCCGTGATGACGATCACATTGCGACATTCATAAAAATATATAGAGTGAAAATAGACTTAGGATCCGATATCGTCATTATTGACAACAGGAACAATTTTTTTTGACTATTTACGATTGGATTTCTCTGCGTATTTTGTTATTATTATTATTGTTATTAAATTTATATTTCATTGAATTGAGGCTAATGCAGTAGGAAAAGCTGGTTTCCTGTCGACACTCGTGTCATTGCAAAATAAAAAGAATGAGTTGTTGGAATAGAGAGATGCGTGTGTGTGTGTGTGTGTGTGTTTATTATAATGCCACATTCCCAAGTCGAAGCATGAACTGAACTGTGTGAGAAAAAAATATAATCATGTTTGTATTTATTGGTGAAAGTAGTGTACATACAGACGATGCTCTGCTACTACTACTGCTGTTTGGAATTTCTAATGGAATTGTTGGGTGATGGTGGAAGGATCTGATATGAAATTGTGAATTTGGTTGTTGAAAGATGTAATGTGTGCAGTACTACTGCTGCTACTGCTGCTTGCAATGAAAATTCAAGGGAATTCTGGTTGGGTGAATATGATACCAAAAATCATCATCCCACTACTACTATCGTCCCAGCAATACAGAAGCAGAGAGGAGCACACACCGACTTGCAATTAGTTTACAAACTGATGATATATTGAAGATGATGAAAGTCCGTAGTGGGCCAAAGCAAATATTTATTTTTCTTCAGCAGTGCCTTCAAACGAAGCAAACTTAATGACGAATTCAAGTTCTTTCTCTCTCTCCTCTCTCTGTACATGTGCTCTTGAATGGCACACACAAGGATGTACAATATATCGTCATTTTGTTATTATTAGTTTTACTATAATAATATATTGAATCACTTCTTTGAGGAGAATATGTTGCAGGAAAGCAAACATGAAGGAAAAGTACATGTGTGGTAACAAAATGATTTTTTTAGACTGTAATAAATATACAGACTTGTTTATTTTTTTATTGCTATAATGGAATACCTTAGGGGCAGACTGAGAATCAAACGAGAAATGGGAAAGGCAAGAATGTAATTTCCCTTTAAAAATAAGATAAACAGAAAAGCTTACTCAGCCAATCAATACGAATAACATTTCATTAATGAAATAATAGAAAGTTAGGTGAATTTCAAAAGGAAAAGGGGAAGTTGAGTGCTATCAACAAGAAAATTAATGATAAAAGTGTAATCACTAATAATTAAATGATATTACAATGCAATTAATTTGTTACGTAAGAAAAACAAGTTGTGTGAGTAGTATTTATTTTTTTTAGTCTTTTTATGCCTCAGTGGCAACTTCTCCAGGTTCAATCTTCATCAATTTAAACAAAAAAACCCTGGAAAAAGAAAGCCATCTTGCCCCCTCACAGTCGTCGTCGTCGTTGCAGTTGATAAGAGAAAACTTTTCCATTTCCCTTTTAAACTTTTTGTTAAAGTGGGTAAAAAGGGAAGTAAGCGTGAAATGTATTTTGCTTTTTGTATCTTTATCTTTTGAGTAAATTTGTCAAAAGAGTTGCTTCATTGCAGCAGCAGCAGCAGCCGAGATATAAGTTACGTGACAGTCATGATCATCACAGCACATAATATATTCTCCAAGCTGCTAAGTAACATCTTAAAAACCCTAGTGTATAGTCGCCAGCCAACGACAGAAACCAGAGACAAGAACAAGTGACAAGAGTAAACCTAGCGAAAATAAAAAAAAATCTAGACAGGATTACCGGATTATGAAAGCTCGTTGGTCTATCTATATGCGTTTACTTTACACCGCTTTTGGCCTGTGGCTATTGTTTTTTCATTCGTTGGAATCCATCCGTCTTTTGTCTTTGTTGCTCTCTCACTCTCTCTGCATTACAAAACAGAGAGATGAAGCTCTGATGATGTGATGATAATGAATGAGATTCTCGCTCACTCTCTGCCAAGAGGAGTTTGATCATGTTTTTTTCCAACTTTTGAAAACTTTGTAATTCTCAAACTTTCTGCAATCTTGTGTGTCCACACTCTCTCTCTCGTGGAATCCCTGTATACACACAACTTCCTTCCAACCAGGCATATTATTATTATCTTGAGATACGTTTCTGCATTCGTACGTGGCATTTGACATTTGACAGCGACTATTCCAACCAAAACAAGTGGTCGTTTTAAAAAGTTTTTTTTTCTGTCTGCTCGCACTCGCTAGAGAAATCTTAACCAAAATTCTCTTGCTTTGTCACGTCACGACAAACAAAAACAGTGCAGAAAACAAAGGATTCGGACAACTCGTTGTTAAAACTTTTTTTTTAGCTTGTCTTCCTTTTTTCATTAAAATTAAATGTAATGCAAAATAAGAAGTGAAGAAGAGCTGTAGTAATTAATGACCAAGATTCCACTGTGAGATGTGGTGTGAAATTGATAATGGAGATGTGAACGAAGGTCACCTTCGTCTTTTTTTATATAAGTAGATGGTATAGTCTTGACATTATCAATTCTTTGCATATTTTTTTTATTTCTTGGTTACACATACACAGCTTCTCCGTGTACTTATGCATGTACGTGTTTGATTACTCAAGATAAGAAGTCTGGCTTCATTAGTAGGCATACTGACCTGTTTCTTGGCAGATACCAGCACACTGCCTTTTTTATCATTTACTCAAGTTATCATCTTCCTTCTTTGCAGCTGCAGTGGCTTGGACGTATTAATCTCTATTCACTATCATCTGGCAAATTCCATGCAAATTTTTTCGCAACTTTAAATATGCATGTCGTTTTTCTCGCTCTTGTTGTAGCGGAATCATCGCATCGTCTTATCATTTTAACATTCTACGTAGTTTATTGAGAATTCCTTATTTTTTAAATAAAAATGTAGCTTTCCAAATTTCCCATACAATTAACATTACGCTTTTGCTACACAAAATCTATATGTAACATACACAATAAATCACGCCGGCTTGTCCATAGGTATATAATTTTTGGATTCGACAAACAAGAAAATAAATGTCTTAAAAAATATATAACATCATGATACACACTACACTCTCATACAATATTAAAATCATTTTATTATCCTTTCAATTAATTTTAATTAGGTACATTATCCCACTAGCCACGACTGCAGCAGCAGCAGCTTTACGTAAAAATATATATCTCCTCGCCATATGTACATACGCCACGCAACGCATGACTGCAACTGACGAAAAACAAGAACAGGCTTTTGCCCCATCAAAAAAATTATTTGTATACTTTCGATTTTTTTTCTTTGCATTCTCAACTTACGTTTTAAAAAAATAAATGCTAAACATGCGCATGTTTTATGTACTTTAATAATATATATAAAAATTAAATGATCTTTCTGGGAAGAAGCGTCCTTCACATGGCACGCGTTTGCATAATGTTTGATGAGTGGATTATTCCATTGAACCATTTTAATTGCGCATCTAAAATAATTGTGTGCAGGACGTAGCATATGAACGGCTCCGTTTGTTGTACAAGTGCCAAAAAATTAAGCTGAGATGATGTTGGAAAAAAGAAGGAAGAATTATAACACTGGCTTTGGTACAACAACAACGGCTCCTTGTATACTGATCAATTCAAAGATGAAGACGCACATTGCATTAAAAACACTACCAGCACCCAGTCAGTCAGTCAGTGCGACTCACCCAATTCCCTTTTGAAACTTCATTCATCGCCCTCATTATTCCGAGAATTGATACCGTTTCGGATCATGGGATCATATAATGCAGTTGTATAACATGTACAGTGTTTCGAGTAAAGTGTCGCCGCTTCCCGACATATTTTTGTGTCACTGTATATTTTCATTATCAGAGGTTCCAGTTACAACCGTGTGTAGTTAATGTGCTTAAAGTAGTGGAAAGGCCTGTTAATATCCGTAAGCACTAGAGATTACACTTTTGTCATAGTTTATAAACGTTATTATTACACGTGTGTGTGTGTGCACTCCCACATGGAATTTAAGAAACATATTCTTTTAAACATTTTTTGGGGGGAAGACGGCGTCTTCGTTACGGACATACACATTAAAATGACAAGCAAGCCAAATGGCTTGTGTGTTATAGTATTTGGCAATGGAAGGAGGAAGACAGGGAAACTTTCCCATTATCGTTTTCAGTTACATGCATGCTGCACGCATCATGAGCATCCTATCATCCATTCTTGTCCGTCCCTCCATGTGGTAGCCATTATTATTTGACCTGAAAGGAAACCCCAAAAAAGCTTTGTTAGAAACCATTATTCTGTCTTTCTATCCAATATATTTAACTTATCGGTTTAATTTTTTATTAAATTTAGCAGCAAGTAAGATCCTTTTCGCCACTTTGATAAACCAGTGTAATGGAGGAATTATACAGACACAATGTTTTTTTCTCATGTCGTGCAATTCAACGAGTCGATCTCCGCATGTCACTTGCTTTAGCATTTTGTAGTTGTCATCATCATCATCGCCACCAGCGTCATCACGAACAAAGTAAAGCGTGTGTCTCTGCAAGTCTACATCATCTACATGCAAACAACCATGCAAGCCAAACCATTTTCAAGCAAAAGGCTACCAGATTAATCTGTCTATTCTCTGGAACATGACGAAAAGCATACGGCTATAGTAGAGTGCCGAAACCATGCAAAAATCAGACAGAACCAGTAACCCAAAGTGAAAATGTACACGAGTATAGAAGTTTAGTAGATTGCTACTGCTGCTGCTGTTGTTGTGTCTGTTGGTTCTCTGCTAAAAAAATAATTTCGTCAGTGCAGTAGTCAGAGTATCATCGGCGAAACACATTCCCACACTAAAAGGCCTGTGTCTATAATAATATGCTAGTTTACTGCTCTGTGGTTATAATATATTTATGCAGAAATGTTTACTGGCTTTGCTTGCCATGTAGCATAATAATAGCACATTTATCTTTAGTAGTCCAAAATGTACATAAGGTTGTTATATACGTACCTACATAAATACATGTAGAAAAACAAGAGTAGCAGCAGCAAGAAAAGAAAACTGAGGAAAAATCACTTTTTTTCTCAGTTCTTTTTTCAGTACTGCCACGGCAGCATTGATACTCTCGATAGTTATCTCACTCTACTACATCCTCTGTAATCTGATTAAAGCTTGAAAACTAATTAGTGCTACACACAACACTCTAAAAAAAATAACTAGTAATGTAGTCTACTATATTTCACACAGCTTTTCATGATTTTTTTTGTTTTCTCTTTTACAGACAAATGCATTCCTCAGAATTTCCCCAGGAAAAGCAATGTTTCCCACCGGTGGTCACTGACTGAGTCACTGTTGAACACACACACAAGGAAATCCTGGAAGAAATATAAGGTGGCTTATACCAAAAAGGAAATAAAGTAGCGGGATACTTTCCATTGTTTCATTTTTTTTTCTTTGTCTCTCGGATTCTCGACAAGTGGAGCAATTTGAAGAAAAAATATAGTCGACATCGACACAAGAGAAGTGGTGGACTCATGCAGAAGAAAGTTGGTTTTGTTTTAAAAGAAGAAAAAAGAAACTAGTTGGTATATTTTTTTTCTGCAGTCTCAGCAGGAATCACGTCCGTTGACAAACGCGGACATGACAAATGGAAATGTTTCCTTATTATCATTATTATTATTATTATGATGATGATGAAGATGATTACTATCGGGAAAGTCATGAAAAAAGAAAGTAACGGAAAGTGCGGGCAACAACCATGAAAAGCAGTTTTTATTATTGTTATGATTGCTATTTATATAGCGCTTTAATAGCCGTTTCGGGTCTGGCCTGAGAAAGAGAGCTTCCATTTTGTGTGTATGTGTGTGTGTTTTTGAGAACAAAGTGGAAAGAAAACGGGAAAATAGATGGATCATAACACAGCAGCAGCAACGGCGAAGAAGGAATTGGAGCAGAGTTTTACTTTTCAAACTTTTTCCCACCGTCACTACCATAACCGCCGTATAATTTCCAATTGAAAGTTAGCCTGGAACTCCTCTCCATTAAGCCGACAACAAGAAACGAGTTCTCCTCTTTCCAGTTACATTTTTTTACACACCGTGTGGGACAAGCCTAAGTAGAAAAGTACTTGCACAAATCCAAATAACATGTTTACTCTTGACTAAAGTGAAATATGATGATCTATGTAAATTGTATATATATCGCCACAAAAACACGTGTGTCCTCTCTCCACGTTCCCTTTTACCAAAGCAACTACAATAATAAGAGTGCAATATGATATTATGGAAGGATATTATATGATGGCAAGAAAATAGCAAGGAAAGAGAGAAATCCATAAACAAACATTATCCTTTTCTGCTGACTTGAGAGAAAATCTTTCTTTTCTCCGTTCCTTTTTTTCTACTGCTCACTATAACATACTTGCTAACTTACTTTACAAAGTTATCCCAAAATCATCACCGTCTTGTTCCTTCTTCTCATCGTATCATGTCATCGGATTTGCCGTATAAATAAATATTATTATTATTATTATTCTACATACATGTTTTTCATGGTCCTTCTGTGGAAAATGCAGACTATTTCTTGTTCAACTCCAACAACAACTTTCTCTCCACTTCTTCTTCTTCTTCTTTGCTAAATTCTTGCTCGCGTACGTGTTTTACGTGTGGCGAGGGAAAGCAGTGCTGGCTGAGTGAGTCCGGAGAAAACAAGAGAAGAAGAAAAGTGAGACAAGTGGATTTTTACCTTTTTTTATACCTCGACAATCAAGTTTTCCCTGTGTTCTTATCATCATCCCATTCATCCAGTTTATATGACTTTGTCTACACTCCTTTTGTCTACACGAGGACAGCTCTACCTTTCACATTTCTTTTTTTACACACGCCAAACTCTATACATACTTGTGGGGTTTTCTCTCCTGGCGTGGCATTGTGATGATGGAAATAGGTCCGAGAGAGAGTGATGATTACCAAAAAGAGTTAAATCTCTCTCCTCTTTCTCTTTCTGGACCAGTGGGAACCCTTTCTAGTGAAAAAAGTATAGTAGATCAGGACAAAGGAAAGAAAAGGAAGTAGAGCAGTAAAACGGCTTTAAAAACCGGTAGAGTTTCATAATTCTCCTTATCCGATTTCCATTCAATCCACACACGCGAAGAACATACACAATCTCGCGTAAACATACATAATAATCTTTTTTCATGCAAAAAATAATAATAATAATAATAAAACGTTGTTCCCTAAGCTGCTGTTATTTTCTTCACTATTGCCAAGTGGGAACAAGGGAGCGCGTCTTTCTCTCCACATGTATATGTATTCTTCATTCCAAACTTCTACTAACTCAATCCAATTCCAACATCATCATCATTCCTCCATCCTTCCGGCATCATCCTCGTGTAACATAATATATTATCATCGTTGAACATTATTCCTCTCTCGCGAGAGAAAACACGTGTACACACGTCCACCAGCAAATACTTTAAACACCCCGAGAAAAAATATATATATACCTAACTGTTATATATATTTTTTTTCTACACAGGAAAAACTACAATTAACTCTTACATTATTATTATCCTTCTTCTTCTGTGTATGCGTTCGTGTTTCAAAAACCTCGAAGCAATTTTTTTGGATTAATTCCCCTTTCGTGAAAATAAAAAAGTTTTCAGTCCAGTGGACAGAACAGGGTGCTACATTATTACAGCAATCATCTCCTATGACATTATTGTTTAGTGGAGATACACGTATGCACGCATGCATGACGTAATTGCATAGGCCATTATAGTCTTCGCCTGCAATATTTTTTTCGTTGACATGAGTGTTGTTGGCGGTTATGAAAGCGTACTTGAAGTCGGGAACAAAGCAAGTGGAACCTGTACTTGTATTACGACAACTAACAGTAAAACAGTGAAAGAAGGTGGGAGTAGTGGAGGAGGTGGAGGTGAAGAGGACGAAGAAATAAGTGGCGGTCCAAAACAATAGTGTGTGTGTGTTGTTGTTGTTGATATAACCGTTATGTCGTTAAAATTGTAATTTACTTCTGGACCTATAAATAAACTTGTGAAGGGAATATATTTTTTGGGGTGACTTGAGAAAGGAAAACTGGTTCATGTAGGTATAGTTTACATTTGTGAGTGTGTATTTTCTCTCTCTCTCGGTGTGATTCAAATGAGCCAGTCAACAGCACTTTCACTGACATCATCATCATGGGATCTTCTAGCGGGATTACGTTGATGATGGACCGAGTTCGGAGAAAGCCAATTCTTTTCCTGCTTGCCGTCACCGTGTTCCTCTTTTATGTGACGCCGTTCTACTACACCAAATCCCCTTACGTCGCCTTTCCCATTATTTGTAAGAATGCAAGCTGTCAGCAAGCCTCGTCTGCCACAGCAGGGATGGCCATGTCGATATGGTAAGTTTGACTTATATAGGAAGAAAAAAAAAGTTTAACATATTTTCCTTTCTTTCTCTCTCTCTTTCTCCACTTCATCTTTTTTTTCTTCTGGAAAGAATTGAGAGACGAGTAGTTGATGGAGATGGAACATGAGACGAGGAAGCGAAAAGACTTAAATAAAAAAATGATAGAGTTTTGGCTCAATAAAATTGAGAGTACAAGTGCCTATGTATAATAATATTGGTATAAAAGATAGATGGGGATCCATATTGCGTCTCTGTGATGTGACACGTTCCATGGGGAATGGCACGAACTACAACAAAAAAATGACAAAGACATGATGAGGTTGACGTGAGATTGTGCTAATGCGGCTTGTCTTTTAGAGTGCATTCAAAATAAAGAAGAAAAAATTGTGTGCCTTTTATCTCTGTGCCACTGCCGCTAAAGCATAAAGCATAAAGAATCCACTTTTCCAGACGTAAAAAAACAGTTAAATTATATACTTTAGGTTTATTTTTATGATGACAAAACGCTATCAGCGTCGTTTTATATTATTCTTTAAAAATGATAATATTTTAAAACCAAGTAAGAAATATAACATGCTATTAGCCTTGAAATTTATCAACTTTTATCTTTACACGTTAACGTTGCGCATTGTATCATTTTTTTTGAGAAAGTAATCTCCAAGGTAAACCATGAGACTTCTAGTTATATATGACGCAGTTATTTACATTTAAGTAAAATTGATATCCTCTCACATTCGAGCGGAATGTCATTTCCAATTTTTTATACAAGCTTATTACATTATATCACATAGCACCACCCGGGCTCTGCTTTCGTTTTTCATGACCGTTTAATAAATACGGAAGTTACATTGCATAAATTATATGTCCATGGGTTTCTTGCTGGTTACATAACAGTTTACTCCATGATTCGTATGTATAATAAGTGCAATTTCATGTGATTAAAGTAAGGTTTAATTAAAAAATATCAAAGCTGTGTAGTATGTAAACCGAGAGAAAGGACAAAATCTTTGGTGGAGTGTGTGTGTGTGTATGTTTGTGAGCGGGGAAATAACTTTTTAATGAAATTTCCGTTGAAACTCTAGTGCGTAATATGAAGTGCCTAAGAAAGCGGATGAAAAAGGAAGCCCTTTTCACTGTTTTGTCATCATCGAATATATATTTTATGCAGTGGCAAAACTAAATTTGTCTGTTGATAGGTTTAAGGCTCATGCACGGTTCATTGAGTTTAATTAAATAGTATACTACTTCTTCCCCTCTCTGCTTTTTTTTATAGAGTCCTTCACTTGGAAACATTAAAACTTAACTAGTTCAAGAAGACATAAGCAAACATTACAGTTTGTAAACTGACATCAAAAAATCAAGTAGTTTAAAATTCATCTCACTTTTAGAATAGCTTCTGTTGCTGATTGTCACCAGAAGAGTCACTGTCCCTGTTCTAAATATTTTATCGGCAGCAGAGGAAAAGTCACCATTTATTCTTGTCCCAACAACCAACTCAACTAAATGATAATGAACAACAAATGCCTATGTAGAGAGAGTTGTACTTGTACAACTAATTAATTCAAAGCTGGTACAAGTCGTAAATAAATTGGGAAAATGAGTGTCATTATTATAATGTTATGCATGATGGAAAATGGAAATGGAGACACAAGGGGACAACCAATTTTCTAGGTGGTGGGTAGGCAGGGATGCATTATTTGTTACGACATGAGAACGCGTTACATGAACAACAAATAATCATAATATCGAACATCGCTGTAAAAAAACGAGTGTATAATGTAAGCTGAAAGTGTGGAAATTACTAACTGTTTAAAAATTAAAATGATTTTTTCCAAACTGGAAATGTTTATTCTCTTTTTTTCAAAGGACACGCTATACCCCATTTATTTCTCGATTGAAATGGACAGACAGACAAACAGTTAAAGGATTATATTTTTTGTCAAGGATTGCTTTCCACATAAATTTTTAATAGAAATGAATTCACATAAATATTCTTTTATTCCGCTTTTCCCTCTTGTTTCAGTTTTGTTGGCAGGTGGCATGTTTTTTTTGTTCTGTCGTAGTCATGTAGGATTTTGTTTGTTACCACCCAACCGACTAGTACGCTTCTACTAATAAATAATAAATGAACACATTTAAAATTTTGAACAGGGGAATAAATGTAATTCAAAAAGCCTGGTATAGTGTAGGAAAAGGGACACGGGTAACATGTAGCGCAGCAGTAGAAGTATTACATGTTGATGAGTTGAATGCCCATTTCCGCTCCAATGGACTAAACATATCTGAAAAATACATGCGATTTTCCAAGAAACGACACAAGGACAAAAAGTGAATAAGCTGTGTGATGGGAAATCGTGCAGTAGTAGAGCTGCCGCATTAAAAAAAAGTACTCACATTGTCCATGCGAAACGAAACGGTTTATTTTATTCCGTTACATATAAGTTACATAATAGACAAGACTTGTTCACAAAATAAATGTAGTCAAATGAAGTATTATAGCTTCGGATCAGATCTTTTGCTACTTTGTTTGATATCTTGGCCCAGAAAAAGGGAAATAAATTATATGTCATAAACGACAGCTTAATTTACATCAATAAAAGTTAAGTGAGCTGCTTAAAAGAAGGAAAAAAACACAGGAAAGGACGTTGATTTTAATGGTCATGTTGATCTTGTAATAAAAAAGTAGCTATATAATTGCATCGTGTCGAAAGTCGTGAGTTTATACTCATCATTCTTATATCCTCCTCCTCCTGTAACAGCTTATGTGTGAAAAAGGAGAACAAAACAATTTTTGCGAAATAATTATGATGCTTGCTTGCAAAAAAGTGCAAACCAAGAAGTAATAATAATAGGAAACCCATTTTTGGCTAATGTATGGCAATTGCAAAGAGTAATCATAAAAATAACAATAGGCTTGAGAGAGTTGCTTCTGCTTCTATTTTTGTTCACTTTGACCATTCATTTTAAAGAGGTTGGACCAGAGAGAAGGCGAAACTGGGCAGTAGAGTGTCCTGAGTGCTTTTTATAGAGATATCTCCTCTTTCTTTAGTAATAATAAATTATGTTCTACATTTTCCTACCAACAACAGCACCAAAATTCTGATGCAATAAAAAGCGGAAGAAGAGCCAACTCTATTTTTAGAATTATCGGATTTTACTAGTTGATTTGTTGTAAAAAAGGAGGAAAAAATATGTTGCAAGATGGATGAATGTACAAAAAATGCAATCTTTTTTATGCGGCTCTTTGGATTCTATATAAAAAAACCTACTTGTCCGTGTACTCATGTACACAAAGTATGTAGTAAGGTTTATTGCTATTGACTTGACGTGCTTCAAAAGTAAAAATGCGTGGAAGCAGCACAGAGAATAAAAAATGTGTGCTAATGAGATGCAGTTCTAAACTTGGAAGGGGTTTTCATTTAAAACTTAAATTATGACAAATTAGCATAAATAATACTTGTAAAATGGGTCTTCTTCTTAAAGTTTAAAAAAAATCTTTTGGTAATCAAGATAAATAATATGAAGGCAAAATGAAATTTGTAATGGTGATGACATAATAGCACTTAAATTTTCTCTGCGAATAAAATCCAAGGGGATCTTGTGCTTTAAATGTGTCATCATGTGTGTTAAAGGTGCAATCAACCTTAACAAGCATAAAAAATAGACAAGAATGCATGTACATGTTTATATGATAAAAGATGAGCAGCAGGTGCTTGACGTGGACACAAGGGTATATAGAGTGGTCATAATAAACCAAAGGCAGATGCGTTTTTTTAAATAAAACAGCATTGGTTAGTAGCGACAGCATTTTAGCTTTTTAAATAAATAACTGATGATGACAGACGAAAAAAGACATACAAGCGACGTAAACAATTTCATATAAAATGGCTACTTGTCAGTGAGACACTTGTAACTCATTCATGATGAAAAATGATGGCATGACTTGTTGAAAGCAAAAGTGCTGTCCTCCTCCTCTTCTTCGTTTCTGCTATCTTTCGTGAAGCTCATCTAGATTTGAAGAGGATACACAATTATGCAAAGTGCAAAATTAGTGATTATTATCATAACAATTGGTATGTGCAGTTTAGTGGAAAAGAGAGGCGATGTCTCATTTAATGAAGGACAATAATAGCACGTCATCGTCAAACGAAGCTTGCAATGCAGAAAAGGATAATGCGACATGAATTACATTTAAACAGTTGTAATAGGAATAAATATGCATGACCATTGACCAAAGATGACAAAGTATTTACACAAAATTAACGAATTCAAAAATTTTAATGTGTGTTGACCTTGACAACAAAAAAGGCCGTATAATCGCTAAGATATTTTTTTCCATTTAAAATACTTTACAAAAACTAAATATGCTGATATCATAAACCGAGTCACGTTACGTTCATCGCCAATCTGAATCTTTTAAGTAGAATCAACAATAACAAGGTACACTACTGATCCAGTTTTTTTTTGCAAATCCAGCAGACAAAACATGCAATATTTACATGCAAAGAAGAAATGAAATGTCATTATTGCCGTCATTTGACTTTTAATACGAAACCCGATTGTTCCAAATTACACTGGCTAGTAAAACATGCAACTATTATTTGGATGAAAGCATTTTGAGATGAGTAAACTTGGCGTTCTGATAATAACCATTAAATTGTGTATGCGTCATGCGTTTGGTGGACTTTTCATAAAATAAATCGGAATTTCATTTAAATAAACGATTCGCTTCTGCTGCGGCATATACCCGTCTTTTTTTCTTTCAGCGCAAACATGAAAACGTGCCGTACAACTTACCGCATTGTCATTGCAAAAGTTGTAGTGAAGACGTATGCAAAAAAATGTGTTGTGTCTGTCGTCATGCGAAAAATCCATAAAAGAAACATGCTTTTCCTATAATAATAATAATAACAGCACCATTTTTCTATGACTAGTGGCGTGTCGATCGTGTCGTTTCACTTTATTGCTGCTCTGCCGTTGCAGCAGCAATTTCCGCACAAAAGACCTCTAGCCGAGGTCATCATCATCATCCTGCCGGATTCATTCATTCAAGCACAAAGCTAATTGATTATCGATACTCGTAACAATAGTCAAGTACACCATCATAAAAATATATTAAATTGCATCGATTAATACACTTTTATTCGGAGCAACAATCCATTTGTCTAATGAACGCATTATTATGCTGGAAAATTCCAGTAGGAAACTGGGAACCAAATCGGATAATAATAATGGAATACAAATTCATGCCTGTAATAAAATCTTGCTTATTTATAGCCTCCTTAACTAAACAAGTTATACAACTTCAAGTGAAGCCTTCCTATAATTAATTAGGAATTTCGTATAATGACAGAATTGAAAAGCCACTCCTGAAAAAAATGTTTCAATCATGTAGAGAGTTGCTTTATTTAAGTAATAAGCTTTTGTATATATTTTTTGTGTATGGTCTCCAGGGAGGACGAATCTCATCCCAACTACGTTGTATACAGCCCTGGATGCAAAATCATGGAAATGAATCCCTTTGACAAGTCTGTACGAAAGTTCCTGAAAAAGGGGAATCCAATGAAATGCAGCCAACGGTTTTCCAAGTTGGAGAAACAGGTTTGTACATAAACCATAGTAAATACACCCACATTACTTTACTATACGCCTACTCAACTATCCATGGTGAATTGCTAATCCATATTTTGTTGGAGAATTAGGCTTTATATGGCTTGGTTTTTTATGCTGAGTAGAGTAATAGTAAAATAATTATTATACTTTTAATATAGTTTTACATTTTAATATGATTTTAAGCATCGTTTGATTTAAGCTGATTTTAAGCCCAGAGTTAATCCAATGACAATATAACAAATAGAAAGTTTATTCTTGCTCTTTTACAAGTTTTGTAAATTGAATTTAAGCAAAAGTTTTTTTTTCTACAAAATTTATTATGCAGAGATTGACAATAGATGAGAAAATAATGAAAACTTGGAAGATGAAAATGCTCAAGTGCTGCTATCGTGCCATTCATCGCGTTCAACAACAACCAGACAAGTACAATCAAGATGCTGATTGGGGAATCAAGTAAGTTTACTACAATAACGGCCTAGATAAGAAACCATTTTATTTGAAAACTTTTTTATATGCAAAATTGCCTGTTTGACTTTACAATTGACAATCAAAAATATATTCCATATAATTATATTCCAATGTGTGCAGTAAAACTTTCCTGGAGACAGGGTTAAAAAAGACATAAATAGTTAAAGTTTGCCTTTTGACTTTAAACGTTGGAAACTTGAGCAGTATCTCTAATTATTGACATGTCTAGAAGATTGTGGAAATCTTTAAAAGGGATGACAAAGGAAAAAAAGTTGGAAGATTTGTCTATAAAGCCATTGTGTTCCGTAAAAATTGTGGTGACAGACAAATTGAGCTTAATTACCTGTCTATATATAAAATGACGTCATCTTCCAGTTTTATAGATGCAATATTTTTTTTGCCTGGTATCAATAATCAGTAATTTTTGTCTTTTAGCATGCCATCATGTTAAATATGGAGATACCAAGAAAATATGTACAAATTGCACGAAAAGTTGCTAAAAAATCGAGCTCATGACAACGAACAATAATTATACCTGAGTAAAAATGACCAAGCCATATCCTCATAAATGTGTGCATTGTTGTCAATATTCACTCAAAAATAATCATGTAATAAGTCTGACGGAAGCAGACAGTGATTAAGTCCAAATGAAAATAGCCAGGTTAAAAATAACTGACATGCAAACTAAAAAAACGTGTGCATGTAAGCACTAATTCTTTTCTAGAAGCTTTTTTTGTCCTCCTGGCTTACATTTATAAATGACAATATCGAAATCGATCTGAAAAGCCTTAATATTCCTAAAAGCATTGTCAGTCAAGTGTGGTCTTTTTCGTGAGTAATTGCAATCGACACACAGAAGTCCCAAAAAAATGATGCCATCCACCAAAATATCCACACACTTTTTTCCCATGAGTTTATATTTCTATCGGTTAAATGAGTTGTTATTTAAAATATAGACAAGACAATCTGTAATCACACGTTAAATTGATTGAATACCTCACGACTCACACGATCAAGTTTAACACTTTTTTCCAATCCCTACAACTGCTATCATTATTATCCTCCACTTTTAATGAAGGATTTTTCCCAAAAAGCTAACTAAAATGGTTTTTTACTATCTTGCAATTCTGCACAATCATTTGTAATTAGTAATTGATAGCTATATAGTTGATTGTTTGAATGACATTCATTTTTACGTACGTACATTTTTTCTCACTCATTTTATCTTAAACACGCCCACACATCAGCAACAAAGATGAAGAATTTAGTCTGAAAAAATTGATGATGCGTGAGCTACGAAACAACAACAATGAACAACAATCAATGCGCAATGATGACTTGTTCATGTCATGTCGTGATCATCACAAAGTTGATTACTTAATTTTAGGATGTTATTTTTATCCCCGTGTGTATGTCAGGGTGAGCATTATATGTGGTCATGGGAAATAATCATGTTGAATAATGTGATGATCTGAAAAAATGGCGTTTGTCAGAGAGAGAGGCAGGAACTTTATGTAAAAATTATAACTGCTGTAAAGATAACAATCAGGGAAATAAATTAGTAGGGGAGGAGAACAGGAATACGCATACAAATTGTATGTCAAATAATGCGCTTGTAATTTAAGATAAAATGCTAATTTTATAAGCTGCAGTAATGAAATTTGATGATGACCAGTTGACCGTGAAGATTGATTAAAAATTATATACTTTGAGTTGAAGTCACGCTTGATATGTTATTATTTTATCTAAATGTTCCTTTGTATTTCAAGAATTCTTTTTTTTTTGTAATTTCTTAAAAAGGTATTCCAGCGCCTGTCATACCATTCCACTCAACAGTGAAGGAACCATAGTAAATGATTCCTTTATTAAAGTTGAATGTCAGAGTACTGGAAAAATCAAGGGTACTGTAGAGTTCCAAGGGACAGCCCTTCCCCCAAAGGTCCTGTCTGAAACAACCAGGAAGAAGGCAGAGTACTGGGACGAGAGAAAAAGACAAGGATTTACTGATCCGCCCAGCATTTTAGTTATAGGTAACGTTGTACTGGTCATAATACACATTTCTTATTATAACATTAAAGTTAAATGTTGTTAAATAATTTAAGAAAATTACATTTGTTTCTTAGGGATCGACTCAATATCCAGAATGCACATGATTCGTTCACTACCCAGGACCAAAGAGTTTCTCCAGAAGAATGACTTTGTTGAAATGAAGGGATACAACAAAGTTGGCGAGAATACTTTCCCGAATATCATGGTAACCACTGGACAACATTTTTCATGTCTTTCTTTTGAAAAAAACCTTCACCATTTCTGGATAATTTCTTTTTACATTTTTGTGTCATTTTCCCCCGTCTATGTATCATGTAGGCCGGTTTCGGTGGCATGGAACTGGACAAGTACAGTTCCTGTTGGCCCAACAAGTCTGTAAAGGTGGATGACTGTCCATACATCTGGAAAAACTTTAGTGATCTAAATTACATTACTGCCTTTCTCGAGGATTCTCCAGGGATTGCAATATTTAATTTTGCCAAACTAGGCTTCGTCCTACCTCCAGCAGACTACTACATGAGACCGTTAGCAGTGGCCATGCACAAGCACAACCACTGGTACCGGAGCTCTGCCAAAGCGTCCTGTGTTGGTGGTCTCAATCCAACCGACTACCAGGCAAATTTCATTAAAGACTATGTCGCCAACATGGGCAAGGCCTATCCCTACTTTCTCTTCTCCTGGTTTACGTCCATTGGTCACGATGACTTTAATGGATTAAAGGTAAGATGGATAAGAAGATAAAATAAGTGGATTAATTGAATGAAACATAAAAAAATATATAAGGAGATAAGTAAACAAATTAAGGATCATTGTTTCCTTTTTTTTCTTGCCACTTTCCAGACTGCTGACGATGCCTTTTACAACTTGTTCTCCAGCGCGATGAACAATGCCAGTGCCAACCCAGACAACACTATCATTATCTTCATGAGTGATCATGGCTACAGATTTGGAAGCTTTCGGGAAACATTTCTCGGTTTTTATGAAGAGAGCTTACCCTTTTTCTTTTTCCGTTTACCACCCTCCCTAAAAGATAGCTATCCAGAGTGGTACTCCAATCTGAAGCGGAACAGTAGGCAGCTCACATCACCCCTCGACCTTCATTCTACGCTTAAGACCATTTTATACGAGGCCAAGTCTCATGTGGCGATTGGTGACTCTCTCATTTCCTCTTCTGCTAATAGCTCTTCCATCATTAACTCCTCGTTCCCCTCATCCCCAGCGGTGGAAGAGCAACCGCCATCTTTCCTGCAAAGTATTCATCGATTTCTCGGATTAGCCAGCGGCCCCCAAAACGATGAGCAACTGAACCCTGCAAACTTGTCGTCCACGTCCACTTATTACTATACCCTCATGTCTGACAATGTGACCAGTAGCGAACCCCTAAATCCCCAGTACCGCGCCCGCTACTCCTTTTTCGAGTATATCCCTGGAAACCGTACCTGTGAAAGTTCCACCATTCCGCAGCGCTACTGCATGTGTGGTGTCACCCCAGTCGTGAGTCGAACCTCAGCAATGTCCTCCCACTTGGGCGACATTGTCGTCTCCCACGTTAACTATATGCTAGAGTCTGTGATAAAATCTGGCGATTGTGCCACCCTCAAGTTTTCAAAGTTCCTATACGGCCGGGAGGTAGGCCATGGCGAGATTTGGAATCATTTTCACAAATTTATCAACTACAAGGACTACTTGGTTGCCCTGGAAGCAGGACCAAGCAAGGCACATTTTGAGTCCAAAATTAGAATTTTGCAAAATTCCACCACCCGCATTCTCGGGGATATCACGAGAATAAACAGTTACAAAGGTCAGAGCGATTGCGTTTCTGACTCGAAACTGAAGCCGTACTGCATGTGCAAAACGATAAGCGGTGGGAAAGATAAGGATCATCATAAACATACCAAATCTCACACTAATCATCATCATGGTAGCATCAGCATTAGCAGCAGCAAACTTTCAACTGAGCAGCCTGCAAATATTCAAACAACCACTAAAAAGCAAAGTAGTACCTCTTCCTCTATATTTTCCATATTTTCTACAAGTCCACAGGAACAAAGGCTAAATGCCACAACTAAGATAACCACTTCGACTACTTTTTCTACTAGCAGTACTTCTTCTACTACCCAAGGGAACAACCAAGTCCTTTCAACTAATCGACATATTTCTTCTATCGGAAAGCCAAAGTAAATTTTAACTGAAAAATTAAATAAACCGATTTTTTAATACGCGTCCATTTTCTTGTACAACAGGTCCTCTGTCTAAAAAAGAAGACTTTTTACCTTTAAAATATTTTTATTTACTTGGCATTTTTTACACCTATATTCCTAATAATTAATTGCTGTATTTACTAAATGTATGAAATATTTTAATAATAATTAAGAAAAATTAGTTTTATAAAACGTATGAAAAGATGACAGTAGGTATATGAATTTGTTTGTTGATGAGTCAGTCAGTTACCTATCCACATTTAAAGTTTATGATTGTGTTTTAAGTTGACCTTCTAAAGCAGCATTTTAGTTTTAAAAGAAAACTTGTGCATTTTACTTATTTTTTAAAAAAACAAAGTTAATGTAGATTTGTTAATTTAGTGTGATATTATCTGTATATTTGAGACAGCAAAAAATAATTATTCTTCGAATTACAAGCTAGTCTAACCAAAACAAAAAGTATTACGCCGTGTCTTCACCTGCGAAGCTATCCATTGTAAAAAAAACCTTATAGAGCAACCTACTCTGCAAACTATAGTTACCGTTTTTTGTGTCTTAATTGAAGTTTTGTGTACATTGCATTGTTTAGTTTTAATTTTACAATTTAGTTTAATGTCTCGAGAGCGAAATGATTAAATATGCTTGTCATGCCATGCCAATATATAAAGATTTTATGACTTGTGTACCGACGAATGAAATTATTAAATGTGAATAATATTTTATATGTATCTTCTGGAGTGAGCAATTATTTTCTTGAATAAAAAAAACTATAACCATTTTCGAAACTAAGTTAATGCCAGAGCTAAATAAAGGGAGATAATAATAATAAAAATGAATTTATAAAATTTGCAATAATCTCTTTATTAGTCTGTACGTTTTGAAATAATAATTGTTTGTGTGTATGTTTTTTTTTTACTTCTGTAACAAACTTTGGTGTTTCAATTGTAATTATTGTGCCAATGATCAGATTGTTTTTTTAACTACAGAATTATAATAATGAATGAATTACAATTATTGAGAATACAATATAAATTAATGGTTATTGAAGGAGCCTTACAAGCAACAAAATGCATTAATACATTTTTCTATCCATACATAATTTAAACCAATCCTGAACTATTCACACTCTACCCATGTCTCTCTCTCAAGAGGGGTCAACTCTCAGCTCTTCAAGTCTCTTTGGGTTGTTGTACACAAAAGTTTTTATACGATATGACGATTACAATTAAAAAATAACGTAATTATTACATGACTTGAGGTATTAAACAAATACACTTGGTTACATACTAAAAAAAGCGCTATGACTTACAATTAAATACTTATAGCAACGACAACGAAAGTAGTACTGTTTTACACATAAATTGTACGAAGATTACACAAAAAAAGATAAACATAAAAAAATATGGCTGCCAAGAAGTACAAAGGAACACATGGTAAAAGCCACCATCGGGACTTATTATTTGCTATTGTTAATGTTGCTGGTGGTGGACTTGGACTCTTCTTCTGCTGATTCTTCATCAGTTGTTGGTGGTTTGGTCTTTTCTCCGCCGCCGCCGCCGCCGTTTTGAGATCTTGTCAAATCTATTATGCCGTGGACGCGGAAGCGGTAAATGCAGGTGTGTCGCATGTTGCCGTGATTGGACAGAATCTTCAATTCAACAATCGGATAGTAACGATCCGTTCGGTTCTGAAATGTAGGTAGAAAGACAGATAAAAATTAAATAAGTCACAAGTCGGGAAGAATGTTTTGAACAGGTAACGTGATTAATTGATGTACTTACAACAACTGGGAAATACTGGAGCGGTTCGCCATCATCCTCGTAAGTAAACGAGCCGTAGTCATGGACTTCAAGGGTGTCATGTTCAGATTGGAGGCCCTGAAAATTCACACACAAAAATAAAATTCGTGATAATAAAATCAATTTCAAAAATGGTAAAATTCTAAAATGTTTCATCAGTTGAAAAATGTACAACCGATGGAACGGCCAACTTAATGACAACATCACCAACAGATCCTTCAAACGCCCAGCATTCTCCTGGCACAACTCCGGGCTATAATAATAATATAATCATAAATATAGTTATTATGATAAATTAAATTGCCAGTAAAAGAAAACGATTTATAAGTAACTATTTGTTACCTGAATAATTGTTCGTGGAGTATTAGGAGGTGACCAAAGTCGGAAGCCCCAATACGAGATAACACTATTTCGCAATTCAGAACTTTTTGTACATCTAGTGCTCATAATGGATCCACCTGCAGACTCCAACGCCAAGTCAGGTAATCCAGTTTTATCAGCGTCATACTTAGCAATGGCACGTTTTATCATTAGCTCAATATCCAACGAGGAAAATCCACCTGTAGGAAGTCCTTCCGGACACTTTCTAGTTGCGCAAGAGATTTTAACACTATTCTCAATTTCCTTCGACAAAATGGGTAAGATGACAGTTTTCAATTTCTCAATGTCCACCTCAGGCTCCACACTTTTATGCTGTTCAACAATTGTTCCCAAGTTTTCAACCCGCATGTTCATGTCGTGAATTTCTGTCTGGAATCCATCAATCTCCATCTTGAATCCACTGTTTATTTTTCCTACATCTTCAGATAAAGCTCTTAATTTAATCTCAATTTCCTCTGAGATTCGATCCCGATCTTCTTTCTCCTTCAGCACACTGAAAAGGCCTTTAAGTGACACCGGATCCCCTTCAGTTGTTTCCCCAACCGTGGCACTAAGAACTTCGTCGATGATTTGTTCCACAGATTTTTCCTTTGCGGAAGCAGCCTTCATGGCCAAAAAGATCTTTTCGACTTCCGATTGAAGCGTCTTAAAGGAATCATCGTGCGCATTGAGTCGAATTCCATAAGCTTCTAGAGTCTGCTCCATCGAGGCAATTTGTAACTTTAAAGCATTTATAGTTTCTTGGGTGGATTTTAGAGCTGCAAGGGTAATCGGTGAGTCTTTTTCTACTATGATCCTTTCAGTAACGATGCGCTCGGCAACAGTCTCGGCTCGGGTAACGACCGCTTCTTCTTTTTCAGTCTTCACGGAAGACGGATAGGGTGCAGGCTTGTTCAACGGTTGAGCAACATGCAGTGGCTATAACAAATATTTAAAAACAATCACAATTAATATATTTGTAATAAAACCAGTTATATTAAGCTCAGGGATGTTAAATGATAAAAAATAAATTGGCTCACTTACCGCTGGAACTATTTTGGTAGAGACAAAGTAAAAACTAGCAGCAATTCCATTTGAGGCCACAGTCAAGGCACTTCCCACGCCGTGCAATAAATTCTGGGCTCCGGAGCTCAACAAGGCCAAAAGGTAACTTCCTATAGAATCATAATAAAATTCGTAACTTAATGAGTATTCTGCTTATTTAGAATAAATATCATTGTTAATACACGATTAATTATTGTTATTAAACTTACCATAATTCCACAACAATGCCAGTAACAGAATGACTAGTAACAAACGAAGTAAAATCTTGAAGAGGACCCAAAAATTTTCAAAGCATTCCCTCGCACTAACCCACATTTCGTCGCGGTTAGTTGCCCAGTAATTAGTCCAGGAATTTGTCCACGAGCTCATTATCCCAGTACTCTGATGATGATGCTGATCGGTGGTAATAGACCCGTCTTGAATTTCTTCCTCGTCCTCACTGAGGGGATCCAGATTACTACTTGTACTACTTGACGAATTCCAGAAACTATTGCTAATTCTACGTCTTATTGTAGTTAGCAAGCCATCACCACTACCCTGATGTCCCTGGCTAGACATATGATAAACATCGTCTTGATGATGATCCCCATGTTGGTAACCAAGCTCAGAAGTTGATACAGATTCATAGCTCCTCCCATTTGCGCCTCTCCCTCCAAAACTACTACTTTGGTAATGCTGCTGCTTGTGCTGATAATGGCGTTGATCAAGATTCTCCTCCTGCTCCTGGAAAACATTATCTTCTTTTCGGCGGTTCACGTGCAAACACCATTTTTCGAACACGAACGTCCCAACGATAAATAAGTAGACGTATCTACAAACACTGGAGAAGAACCTTTTCAGGTAATACCCAACAGAACTAAAAGCGTATGACACTGATGAATTCACGGCACTCCGGTGGGAATCCTCTGCTGAAATGGAAGTCTCTGAATCGGATGACAGAAAGCCGGCGGCGGTGGTGCCGTCATGTTCTTCATACTTTGCCGATCGGTGGTTGGACGCACTTCTGTTATTATTTGCATTGTTCATTTGAGAAATATGGTGACCACTTCTGGTCACCCTGGCGTTACTATGATTCTCAACATAGTTATGATTGTTCTGATGAACATTATGCTGCTGAGGTCCATTTCCATAAACAACGGAACTAGTTTCTCTCCGAATGTTCACCTGTTCAATAACACGAACGCCACGGGACGGGGACGGAGATCCTCTATGATGCTGTTTCATTATCGCCCCTCCACTTTCCAAACCGTAAGGATGAGGTTCCTCAGCTGCAAAAGTTTCCCTGCGTCTTCTCGCATTCCTCTGACTCACCGACGTGGAAGCCCGACTCCCCGCGGACTGCATACTCTGCCGAGTTCTTACTGAGCTCACTGCCGAATGTATGGACGAGGTCGGCGTTCCAGATCTGGATCTCCCGTTCCTTAGGTCATTAACACCCTTCCCAATCATCTGCGACCCTGGTGTCCAACTAGGATCCCCGTCTTCATCACTGCTGTCCACTGCAGGATTTAACAAATCGTCCGAAATCTCAAACCGAATGTCTCTCCCACCTTGACGTCCACCACCTCCAGGTCCACCTTTTGCACTGCCAGCAGCAGTGCCATTATTTAGCCTCATGTTCCTCCCTTTTTGGCCCCCAAGGCTTGAACACCCTTTCTTAGTCCCTGCACCATAAAAAAACTCACCCCTTCACACCCTTTCCCTCTCCTAAACAATCCCTCTAATTAAACCCACAAGAAACCTTAGCTGCCACCTCTTTTCACTCAATTAGCACTCAAGACACCCTAATTAACTGTATAAATTAAACAAATCCAACAACTCATCCCACAAAAACTCTTGTCACTTAACAGCAATCCCAACACTCGCAAAAAAATCCACCAACAGCTAATCTTTCTATCTCTGCCTCTGTTTAGCACCAAAAGCAACGGTCAAGTGGTTAAAATGTCAAT
>JAHZMV010006846.1:0-16615 GCA_027743765.1 Coecobrya sp. COE2
GTCTTCTTTGTGGAAACGTTACAAAGTGAAGAAAACCAGAATATTTCTTTTACTTCTGCATTTGTCCCTGGCAGATTTGATTGTTTGTATTGTTGTCGTTCCCTCGGAAATTTTCTGGAGGTTAATCGGTACTTGGGAAGGCGGAAATTTTTTATGCAAAGCAGTCCAGTTTTGTCGAGCATTTGGACTGTATCTGAGTTCACTGATTTTAATTTGTTTAAGTATTGACCGGTTTATTTCGATTATATTTCCCTTGAAAGCGATTGGTACTGGAGCTTACAAAAGTATTAAGTGGATGATCGCCGTGGCGTGGATTGCAGCTGCGGTTTTTTCTGTCCCACAAGCAATCCTTTTCAGTGTGCGATCCCATCCAGAGTTTCCGAGTCATACCCAGTGCGTCACTAGTTTCGATGGTGAAGAAGATTTTAACTTGGTGAAAAATTATAGTGTATTTTCTCTAGTGATAATGTACTTTCTCCCGCTTGTTGTAATTGCAACGACATACACTGCGATATTTGTAAAGCTGGTTATGAAATCTAACGAGCATCGCTATACCAGCTCGTTATTAAATTCAACCACTGATTCACAACGTGACACGTCAATGTACGCAGGTGGTTCAGATGGTGAGATTGATTAGAAACCAATTATACTATGTGAATTATAAAACCTCCAACTTCAAGTTTAAGGTGTTTATGTATTGGTTTGATATTGTCAATAGAGCGTATTAGAAACACCTATCAGATAAGATGCAGCGTCAATGCCCAAGTCAAGCTCACTAAAGCGAAAATGAGAGCACTTTGGATGACCGTTGTTATGATAGTCGCATTTGTCGTTTGTTGGACTCCTTATGCAGTTATGACGCTATGGTGAGCTATTAATGTTTAACTATTCAACACAACAATTATTTTAATAGTTTTACCCTAGCAAGAATATTAATACAGACAGTTTTACGGTTTAACACTAACAGGTACATTGTGGATTTCGAAGAAGCTCAGAAAGTGGACCCAAGAATACAAGATGCACTGTTTCTTATGGTGATAGCCAACTCTTGTATGAACCCTTTAATTTATGGAGGATTTAGCAAGAAACTTCGACTACGATCTAAAATCTCGTGTTCCTGTGCCTAAGAGCGTAGAAACGGAAATACAATCGATCAACATATTTTAGTTGGGTCTCAATCAAAAGTAACGCTACTTTTCCTGGTGGCGGACACGATTACTGAGCAAACGGTTTTTGCTAGAGGTGAAGTTATTAGTATGTGGTTTTAAATAAGCGAACTTTGGGATAATTTAAATAGGTTTGAATTAATGCAAAAATGAAGCATCTCGTAATATCTTGTAATATTTAAATACTCTGTGTACCTCCATTTGTTTTTAAGGATTCAAAAATTTTAATTCACATTTATATCATGGATCTTACATGTTAAGATTTATAACTAATTATTCTAACAAACTAGATATTTCCAGAGGAAGGATATACATAAATCATGAAACTGATTTGAAAAGGATTTTCGTGCAAAAACATAAAGCAAGAATGAAAACTAGTTAGATAAACTTCATCAAAAGTTATCTGAAAATTTAATAACCACTTTATTAACCATAAGATATCTACGGTGACATGACTTTGTAGCATTATTCTGTAAATTACATCTAGTCGTATTGTACATGATAATAGAGTTGCGTTGAAACCTGCTTAGTCACTAAACCCTCTGTTGTGTAAGACTGAAGTTTATAATGCCACAGAAAATTTGGAGTACTCATTCAATGGTTGTAATGTAAATGTCTTACATGGAAATTCTTACTTGACGCGGTGACGACTTCAACGGGATATCCTGCATTCGATCAAGGGCATTTTGTATCGGCAGGGATATTTGTTGTGTAATCAGGCACATATTTTAAATCAGGAATTTTTCAAAACTTCCGTCAGGGTCACTTTGTTAGAACTTCAGAGATATTTTTAAAATTGCGTTTTAGGGAGGATTGTAAGAATTTCCACGTACGGTTTAAGAAGTTTTTAAAGCTACACATTTCATAATCGCATAACAACTTATACAATGCCGTATTTTTTTAGGTTTTAAAACTAGTTCGGTATTTTTCAATAAACGTAGTTCAGGTTATGAGGTACGTTTTGTAAAACTTACGTTGTATAAGTTTTAACACGTATTGAGAAATTGCACCTGAGAATGTTCCCATAAGATTATGTACTCTGTCTTACATTGGTACTCTGTTATGCCCTCAAGAAAAAGTTCGTAGTTTAAGATTTCTTTTTAAAGAAAACTGAAAAATGAAACTATTATTATTATTGTACCCAACCAATGAATAGATATAGGAGACAAAAGCTACCAGTTTTTTATTCTGAAGGAAAACGAATTATCAATAGGCACAATTGGAGTGGAGCTTACATGATCCTTTGACAATACAAGATGAGAACTAAAGGCTGTCGACAAGTCACAGGCTAACCCTCTTTTACCGTTACATAAATGTAACGCCGACTGATTGAAGATATTTTTACACTACATTTCTTCCACTTTCAGCATATTGTCAATTCCTGCTTGAAATAATTTTTTTTGAATACACAATATATTCTGGACAGTCATAACAGCCACAGGGAAGAATATTTTTGTAATAATCTTGAGAACCAATTGAAAACATTTTCAGTCAAATATAAGCTTCCTCTAGGCACAGTGTTTAGATACATCTACATTGTAGGACATTGTATCTAAAAACTGTGCTCTAGGCTTTCTTTGCGCTTTCCTTAAACCAAAATTCTAGCTAAATATTATTACTCTTATAACGAAGACGCAAACCAAAGGGTCGTGGTGGAAAATTGTTTATTCGCAAAACCAAGTACTAAATCTTGGTTTGCACTTTAAAAGCAGACCACCATAACAAAAATATATTTAAACGGCGTATAATAGTATATCCTTGCCGACTACTATCATACCAAAATGTTTTCCTATGTAAATGTCTTACTAATACTCGTCTATATTCTTCCAACAGTTGAAAACTATGCATGTTGGTGAGCATAATGCACTCGTTCCATATTCTGTAAGATCGAATGGAAAGATAAGCGTTTGTATCCACAACATGAGCACATAAAAGGGCTCTTGTGTAAATATTATCTGGTCAAATGAATAACAATGGCTTGACAGTTAATTTCCATATTGTACAACTACATGAAACATGGAATCCAAAACAATAAGAGTTTTCACTAAGGTTGCATTCAGAAGTGCCCTTTAGAAGGATATCCTTATCATTGTTGACGATTAAGAATTCTATTGTATCAAATTCTACTGAATTTTATATTCCTCTATTGAATTACTACTTCTCCCTTTAGGGTATTTTTACAAATGATATTACATTTGTCAGCGGGTTTAAGCCATGCTGACTATTGTTGTAGCATCAAAAAAGGTATTTATAATACAAAATGTAATACGGCTAGTCTGAGGAGAAATATTAGCTCAACTTAACCTACTTTGAATCAACCTTTCCATGTTTCCTTGGATAAAAAGCTGTAATGTATCTGGTTTTCCTATTAAAAATATATAATACTTCGCGTTTCTGCTCTCCAGTGTCTTTTTCGGTAATTAAAATCAATCAGGAGTGCCGATTATCTTGTATTCCTTTGATTTATATTAATCCAGAGTATCATGTGAAATATCTATTTTAATTTGTATACCCCATTTATATAGATGTTTAATTTTATGAAATAAGTTGTAACCATTTAGCGAGACTGGAAATTAAGGAATAGATACGGAACGCTATCCGTCACTCTAATTTAAGCCATTACTGTATTTAGTGGAGAATTTGTGATATATTGATTGAGTTGATTGGTTTCCTGAATGCTCCAATAAATGTACTTGGTCAACTTTTTATGTTGTGTGGGATTTGTTACTTCCAATTATTCTTATAAGCTTATTTAGAGATAGCCTTCACCAAGCATTGGCTTCATGATTACCTCTAATAATAAATGCTTCTAAATGGAGAAACTGCGTTAGAAAGGAGAATATTATTATTATTTGCTACTGAATTCATTCGCCAATATTATGTTTGTTTGATCTTTCATACCTCATAATAATTAGTAATTGATTAATGGCATGGAATTGCAAGTCTCATTTTTTAATATAAATTTCCGTTTGGATTTATCGATATTATAAAAAACTCAACAGCCGGCAGATACATGTCCTTTGGAGAGAATTCCGTTTCCAGGATAATGTACGAACATTATTTATCTATTCGTATGCAAGATATTTCATTAAAACATACGATGAAAGTAAGCCAAATTAAAGACAGAAAGTCACAGAACTAGTGAATTTACAACAGTAAATGAAGCAGTCCTCAGATAAATAAATGAAACCAGATGTAAAATTAACTTGCTTTGAAATCCGTAGCCAGTTGTTGTAATCTACTAAACAATCAATACAAAATACATGAAAAACAAAATGAGAAGCTATATCATGATCTATAAAACAGTACTAGCATTTTCTGCAATGAAGTATGGTTTGGAATTTGAATTCCAGTTCCTTGGGTACAACTTGAAATTTTAGTCGTTGACTCAAATATGTAAGGTTTCTAGAAATGCTTTTGAACTTCACATGTAATGAAAAGTAAATCATTTTAGAAGTAGTTGCAAGATATGCATTTTTGGTTTCCAGTTGGATATATAATTTAAATATTGTCATAGTGGTTTCTTAACTTAAGGCTTTGATCGTAAGAAAAATGGCTTATTACACACATCGTTGTTCATATTAACAATTATTTATTTTTTATCCAAAATTCCCCAACAACAATTTAGTTCACTCAACTTTGTCTAATTTTCTTGTGAAATGCGATACGTAGTCTGGTTTTCAATTATTAGACAATGATGTTGATCTTTGTTTTTACGGGACTGGGATTCAGTACTGTTAAACATTTCTACTTTGTTATGCAATGCATCGTCAACAAAGTTCTAGAGATATCTTATTCTTATCTTGAATCCTTCCGGGAATAACCCAGAGTTCGTTGGTTGTCTCTTTGAAATGTGTAGAAAACGAAACAATGATACTTTAACTTTGTTAGAACACGATATGGAAACCAATGAGCTGCTGTTTACAGTCTTGTTTATCTTACCTTAAAAATGAAAGTGGGAATCAGGTGGGTTTTGTCTGGTTAAAGGTAAATATAAAACTGTGTATTAGTGTTACAGCTTATTAATTTAGTGTGAATAAAGTATAATATAAATTATCACCAAAATTAACGTAACTTATTTTCTAAATGTATATCACGATTACATTACTAGTAACTGCCTTTTTCCCCACGGTATTTACTTCGTCGATCCTATTCAATGGAATTTGTAGGCGGCGATAAAAGGAACACATTGCTATCTTCGCAAAAAGCGTGGGATTTTTCCTCTGCTCTGCATATTTGAAACGGGGAATAGAGGATTGTGAATTTACAAAGGCTCGGTAAATTTTTATCGTGTTTTTTTACTAAACTATCCACGATAATGACGTGTTGAAATATTGCGAAAGGACTATCAACAGCTTAAAAGCGTTGGAAGTATTTTGTGGTGGGCGTAATTACTTTGCAGAAAAACTTCTCATATTCTACTGATTTAGATAAAATTATTTAACAACGGATACATACATCTGCATATGAGTTTAGTTGATTCGGAAATGTTGACATTTTTCAGCAGTTCTATTTCGCAAATGAAAATATATTTTCCAAGTAATGTTCCTGTAAATGATGTATACATTATAAAATATAAAATTATAAAAGCTACTAATCTCGCTAAATCACATATGAATTTTGAAGGATACAAGGAATTTTTTGAAAGAATTAATGACATTAACGACACTTTCACAGAATTCATTCATCATAAATGTACCACAAATAAAGTTAAATGTCACTCGAATAACCCAAATCATTTCGTTGAATTAATCCAAATTTCCCACTTCGAATAAACCATTTAAATCCAAGTAAACTGCCTTATCATATAACAATAATGTATAATTTCTTCATTCTGTTTGCCTGTTCCATTCAACTGGATTCATATTTGTATATCAATGAACTGACATTTTAAATATTCTTCAAGTGACCGTAACTGTGTATGAGGATCCAACTAATTTTTTTGGCAGGGAACTAAATTGTACAAATTCAAAACGTACCACTTTTGGCTATAATGGAAATAAATGAGTGGGATAAGTTGTTTATTCTGCTGCTAAAATTAATCTAAAAGTTAAAGTCACAATACGACGTAACATGAAGGCTTCAGTAAAACTAGTGGGCAACGTCTCGTGAATTTTTTGGTTAGTAGAGATTTTCTATTATAAAGGAAGAACACTTTCAGTATACATATTAGTTATAATAAGTACATTGAACTAGACTTTACAGGAAAATTTAAAATACAAACTAAATAATCCGCAAGAAAACAAATAGGTTTACTTCAACAAGCAATGTAAATACTAAATATATTCATAAATATACATGCCATGTTTTAATTTGTCTGTGTACTTTTTTGTATCGTTTAATCTTTAATTCTAAATGTAGTATATTTTCGGATATTTTCAAATTTCTTATAAGGTATGTGATTGCGGCAACATTTTTGTAACGTATAATAAAGGATTATTAATCCAGGGATGTACTATTTTGTCTTCCTTGGTTATTTGCTTAGCTTGAAAATGCCATTTTTTGTTCATGATTTCCGCATTGAAGAGATCTATTCTACACGTGTCATTTACACGCATCATATAATGATTTATAGCTTCACACAGTAGTTAATGATACTAAATAATAGAACCGTGACACCTAATACGCTACCCAGATAAAATTTTTATTTGAATGGTGAGCATTTGGTTGGAAATAACAGCATTTCACTGAGGATCCTGCCCATGACAAAAAGTATTTAATGCCTGAGACATCTTCCGTACGTAGATAGAGGTAAACGCCCTGTTGATAATTTATTTCTGATAAAATTTGTTAGTACTTTAGAAGTAATTGGATAGGTTAGCTTCATGTATTGAACCTCATTGATTGGCTTTTCATTATTTATTGTCACCATTGGGTGCAGACAATATTTGTCTGGTGGAATTTCGGTTTTAAATTTTTAAAACATATGCGTAAAGGATATTAGCAAAGTCTTGATTTCCCAGAACGAATACGACAAGATCCCAGCGAAACTAACTGATAGGAACAGAAACAAACGTTTGCATCAGCTGAAAACGGAAATAGATTCTCTATTGTTTTTTACTACTGTTCCATGTAATTTTTCGGAAATAGTTGAATCCAATATTCACACATATATCTGCCATACCATTCACAGCAATATCAATTACAACCATCTAACCAATAAATTAACTCACTGTATAACTATACAGTTAATCTAAATGTAGGCATCCCTTTACGCTACAGGTAAAAATTAAAATACTAATGAAGATAAATGATAACATGTATAATGAAATATTATGTGATATTTTGACCAGACAGTGAAGGAACTCGTACCACAATTTTCGAGTGCAACAATTGCTTTGATGGAACGAGCATTACGTCGAACAGTGCACAGAATTGTTTGCAGGCCGGCTTGTTTATTGTTTTTTCGGTCTCCAGTCAGATCTGATATCAGGGACCTCAATACATTAAGTTACAAACATAAAATCGGATGTCTACATCTCATGTTAATTTCCCCGCATGTAAAAAATTCATAAAGATCAGTAGCTCTAAAGGGATTGAATTTTACATTTTTTAAAGATGAAGAATCAATAGTTCAAGTCAATTCCAAAATATTAAATACACTGAAAATAAGCTAGATTAAGCGATGTAAGTTAAACATCTACATAAACTATTAACCGTACCCTGTACTTACTCTTACAGGCCATGAGCCTAGAGACCGTCATCCAATCTCTAATACTATTCTTCACATTTCTTATTCATGAACTATTGGCCAGTAGTACAATGCCCGCAGGAGATTAAATTGTTGTTGTCATCGGAATTACATCGTCTGTGGGGTTTTATGCCGAGGAGTATTAAGCCCATTTAAGGGTACAAATACAGTCTGCCCAGGGGGTTTCAAACCTGAGGCCCTAAGCCCACCACTCCGCTGTCGCAGCCACTTCATTCTTTGGGCCTCCTCGTAACTTAAACATCTATAACTTCTTACATATACATCCTTACATAATTATAAATAGCTTCTTACTATACAATAATAGGGAAACAGGGGCATCATGAGACTGCCTTGTTCCCACTTTGGACTAACCTTTGAATATTATAGACTTATTACCTATAACATTAACGATCAAAACACATTGATCCACCTTGATATCTTTATAAGTTTGCTGATATCCATTAAGTCTTATGAAGTCTCTTTCATATGCAAATTAATTATTTATTTTATTTTATTCATACTGAATGAAATCTAATATTTTATTGAAATGTTAGTTGGTTTCAGTGTCGTATGTTTAAAACATGAAAAGTAAACAGCTATTATTAACTAGTGTTTTTAATTTGTTTGTTAATTGATTAACTATTATCTCTTCAGGCGAAAAAGTTACATAATAAATAACTAAAATGATTCGTAGTTCGTTGGATTTTGTTAATAGCGGTTATGCTGACAGGACTCACTAAGATACCCCAACGTTTTCGAGAGGAAACCGGAAACTTAGAACAAGCAGGGGGTGAATTGGTCCATTGTCACATTTGGTGGAAACGTGATCTCTTGGGAGTCCTTTGCCATCCCATTTAACAAGAAATGCTTCCTACCTATTGTATGTTTCCTCTCACCGTTTTGCATAAATCTTTATCTGATCCCTGTTAAATCCTCTTAGGAAGAAAATTCTATTATTTGGTTTGGTTTTGCATTTCTGTTTCACAGTTTTCATCGTTTTTGCTATTACAGTTCTAACGCAAATGTTTATGTTGCGTCATGACAATACTAATTCCGTAGCTCTCCAAACCAATTTTAGAAAATCTTTTTATTTTAGCTTGCAATAAATAACTCGGCGGAAACAAACAACAATTATCTCCTTGGAAAACTATATTCTGAAATTGTTTCTTTCTTTACTCTTATATTTGATTTATTTTTAATTATTTCCTTAATTGTTATCCAGGCATAACCTCAACATGTAATATTTGGAAGACTCCTAAGCATTTTGTGCATTTTAATATTTGATTTCAGAATAGAAAGAAGCTATTTACTTTCTTTTTATGCGATGTGTTATGTTATGCTTAAGGCGAATATTTTCTGTGCAGATTTTCTTCATCCGTTTTAGATGATTATATTGAATATCCGATATTTTGATTGATTTGAATTTATTGATTTGATATGAGGCAATCAAGCTATATTAACTTTCCACTTTTACGTGAGCACAAATATCGACAAGGAAATACACTTCAAAATTTTAAATCATCAGGCATATCTATAAAAAGCAAAAGAGGGTAAATTTAGGCGGAACTGCCTATACGAGAGGGCAAATAAATCGTCATCCTATTTGGATGGTCATGTTCCAATCTCCAGCGGGAATGTTTGTTACACTTGCCAATAGCGTAGGTTCGTACTGTGCACATCCGTCATCAACTTTCAGGTTTATTACAAAGGAGATTCCCTACAATTCGATTTGTATTCCTCACTATGCCCACATAATATCTTCCCAATCTTTTTTTTGATCTGAATGCCCCTGAGTGAATGAATTTTCTACATTAGGTCACGTACCAAATTTAAAGTAAAACGTTTATTGGGAGACGTATTTCTTAAACTCAAAAGGCATCAGGGTAGAACTTCTCGGGAAAGAGTTGCATACATAATTTTTAACGATGTCACCATTTTTGGTAATATGGTAGCCCGTTCTATGACTGGCTTGAAATAATAATGTCAACATTTGTAATATTTTAATATAAGCATCCGCAGGGTTGTCGTATATTTTTAGAATATGTTTTGACGTCAATTGGAACCCGGGTTTAAAAATCTTAAAGGCTTCTAAAGTATTTGTGTAGTACGACAAAGCTCACATTTTACCAGAGAACTTATGTGCCAATACTTTTCTAAAACTATACGTATGACATGCTGATCACTTACGTTTGTGTAAATGCGTAAGAGAAGTCCATATCCAAACGTATGCTGTTTTTTTCCTAAATGGTATAAAATAAGTAAATTGTAACTTCTTCTTACCTGCACACATGAACATCCATGGGGCTTACCGCTTGCCACAACTTTTAATCCGTTGACGTATTCACTCCATTAAATTAAGTAGATGTATTCTCACATGGACAAATGCAGACACCGTTGTATAAGGATTTCGTTTGTATAAAAATAGAATAAATCTCCCATTAAAGCACTACACGTCAACAAGTCTCTTATTTGATTTCGCATCCATTATATTCTAAACTTAAAATATCCACGATAATCGGAATCTAAATCAGAATACTTGAGTCTGTTAAATACGACGTCTAATATCCTATAATAATAAATATGCCACACTTAAATCGTAATTAATGGTAATATAAAGAATATAAATACTTTTCAGGTTTGTAGTATTCGAATGAATCTAAAATGTGAGTTGTTCTATTTTCACCTTAAATACGTAATCTGAAAATAAAATGCTTACCAAATTTTTAAATTTAATAACGGAACCTAAACATGCGAGTGAACTGCATTTTTAAAGATTCTAATTAATTTATATAGTAAATATACTAACATATTACGAGGGATTGAATGATGCAGATGACGGTATGTGTAAAGTGCAAATTTAATGATTTAAACAAAAAACGGACATTTTCTTTTACTTGTAGAATTCCTGGTTACTTATTTAACGGTAAGCATTTTCAAGTATCTATGTTTACACTTCCGCCATGGTATTTGTATACATTTAATTACATCGCCAACATTGCCGTATCAAAATAACCTGAACCTGAAGAGTCTAGACTATTTAAAAAGAAGCTTTGTTTCCCTGGAAAAGTCGGTTTTGCTTTCTGTGATCACCTTGAGTATTCTTAAATTCATCACAAAACTTTCATTTTAGTTCGAGTTGCTCCTTTAGTGATGGTTACTAAATCCATAGCAATATTTAATGCAAAATATTGACAAGAATATGAAAATACAAAGCACTTAGGGATTTATCTGTTAAAAGTTTGTTTTCCAGTTTACTTCCTCAAGCCCGGGAAGCTTCAGGGGAATTTTGTGATGCATGAAGGTGGACGAGCTATCTCTACTCTTTCCGTTCTTGGAAAGTGTTACATGTTTTCAAATAAGTTGCATTTCGTAGAGAACTCATTCAAACGAATTGCAAAACATATCTCTTTGGTTTAACCGGAATTCAAAACATATCCCGCAACCATGCTTCTTGTCCTTTCCCAGTTTTGTAGAGCCAGACAGCTAACAATAGAATGTATGTCGCATTTTATCTAGCCGTGAAACTCAGACAAGTTGTCTGGCTCAATTGGTCATTCGATGTCGCAAATGTTTATTTACTTTAATACAACTGAACATATGGTTCTTACAATGGGGTATTACATACTGTACATAGGGTATTATAAAATGGTCAAAATAGTGCCAAACGTAAAAGTTACCGACGTAAAATAATTGTAAAATAACAAGTGGAAAAATGAGCGATTGATAGTTCTTTCATCATGTTTCGTTTTTGCTTTATAAAAACATGTTAACATTTCGCCTCTCCGGGGACTCACAGAAAATAATTGCTTAATTACGAAACGACAAGTACAATTATTTATATCATCCTAGAGCACAGAGTGAATAAGATTATGGTCATGCTAATACGGCGGAGCTGAGCTTGTGTTCTAATGCAAGCTCATTGCTTGCATTTATACCGTGCAGGATCAGCGTTGATCATTTAATGTCAAATGGTTCTGTTAACAATATTTATATTTAATAATTTACGAGAAACATCGGCTGACCTTTTTATTCTAAGAAATTTTAAATGAATCTAACCCCTTATTTGGGAGAACGAATTGGTATTCTATTTCATTATCCATGCACCATTATTTTAAGGATCGCCGTCTACATCAGATATGTCTTGATCATAAGTCTGCAAGTTTTACAAAGTCAAAAATCATGAACCAAAACTTTTCGCTTTTTATTTTTGCTCAACAATTGTTCAAAAGTGCATGGAAAAAGAATGTCCCATTTAAAAGGGACATTACTATTAACTTTATTCTGCTTCTATACGTTTATGTTAAATTCGGTCCCTAGGCGGGGCTGCTTTTACTTTTGCCCCTCGGCTACTTCATTTCTCTAATTCACTTTTGGTTTACTTGGATATCCTGAATCATTAATAAATCACCGCATTCCAAGATTAAAGGATATTTTAAAACAAGTCAAATGATAGGATATACAATGAGTAGTGTCTAATGGCTCCATCTGGATGTATGTGGTTTTAGTATTAAAAGGAATAAGAGTTAATTAAACAATTTCCATCAGCTATAAACGAATTGTTAAAAATCGACTAGGAAAACTGAAATGTTAGGGTATTTATAACGGATTCTTCTGACGTTGAGTAATATTCGTAAGGATTTTCCTTTTTGCATACATTTAAACACAATTATCGAAGTAATTGTACATTTGTAAAAAAATTCCTGAAAGCGTAACTGGGTGAAATAATTTCACTGAAATTATGTAATACGCTAAAATGCGTTACTTTAGATCAGCCAACATAATTATTTAATTCACACTCTATCTTTCAGACTTTACTAAGTTTTTCTGAAGTTTTCTTACGAAACATTCTTCTTTGTATATTATCACAAAGGCACTATCATTTCGTGCCTAACATGTCAGTAAAGTTGCTAGAACAAAACGTTTGTACCCATAGTCTCCAACCTTTACCGTTACCAAACTTGTTATTCTCTACTTAGCTTTTCCAAAAGCCAAACAAATTCTTAACATATTCAAGCAAAAGAGAGACCCGTATTTTACGTCCGACTCACTATAACGCAAAATTGCATTAAATAAGGCAGCAAACACAAATATTAAAATCCTTTAAGACAAGGCAGCCCCCTTCCGATTACAATACTCACTAAACTTAATAGCTCTTTCAACACAACACCTTTAAATGCATTACCAACAAAAGCAGGCATATCTACACATAAGCATATACTGGATCAAGCAATGACCTACACTTGGACGTGTTACCATAGCCCCAGTCATTCCCGGCTGAAATGTATCCAGGCCGTTTGGAAGATATGCACCACTTCCATTCCATAGCTGAGGCATCAGTTGCCAGATGGTGGTCGTCAGGACAACGTATATTTTGCAGCTACTCCACAGAAGAAAAAGTATACCAGAATGGACGAAAATTCAACACTTCGTAGTAACGGCTCGAATTGGATTGGTGAGCAGTTTTAAAAATGAGACCACCAGAGATTACGGCTTACAAGCAGATTTAACTTTTGTAATTGGAAAGTGATCCTTTGTCCCATTAATGAACTTAGTCGTTTCAATTATAGGATTTATAGATAGTTACAGATGCGATGCACAGCTATTTAGGTTTCTTAGTTTTTTAAGAAATCAATTAGTGTATTTGTATTAGGGTTTTGGAAAATTTTAAAAAATGTATGATAATATTTACAGCTGAACGGAATTTAAAGCCTCTCTATAGATAAATACGTCATACGTGACTATATATTTTACATAGTGACTAGTAAATATAAAAACTATCAATGTATTTTTTGCTGCCGCGTGTCATATTTTTACAGTTCGTGATATGCCGCGGAACTTATTTCTGGAAAACTTCCTATTGCCAGTTCAATTTACTTCAGAATACTTTACAGTGACACGTTGAATTATTGGGGCATGAAGACTTATTACTCGCATTGTATTGCCGATATTATTTGTTAATTCAGACTCTCAAATTACATATGTGGATGATTAATTTATACTCTAGGAATTGTAAACCGTCAACCGTTTGTAAATCAAAATTTCTTTAAAATGGTGGGAGCTCCAAGCAAAGCCCTGCTGCGTGTATTTGTCCTGGGCATCATTTTAGCAGTTCCTAATACAGTAGGACTCAGTTACTTACTTTATAGCAAACTGTTGCAAACTGCATTATATCCTTTGTTTATGGAAATAGATTCAAATTCGGATAAATATGAAATATACTTACATTCATTTGAAGTCAGTGAGGACTTGCTCCAATTACAACAAATACCCCGCATGACATTTAATAGATCCGAAAAAATATTGGGAGATATGTTTCATTCCGGCATACTCATCCATACAGTTTCATCTTTTGCCAATGCAGTTTTGAAAGCTGTATCGAGACGGATGTGATGAACACATTTTGGGAGCTCTTGTTAGTGCACCATACTACTACATTGCTCTATATCCATACCTAGCATGTCCTCTCGTTCGGTACATCGACTTACTCCTTGTTAGAATTTAGTATAGCATTTAACAATTTACCCGCATTGAAATTGGTTATAATCATTCGCTATGTTTACAAAGTCAAACACGTATGGTATAAAGTTGTTTGCAATAGATATTGTGACAAAAGAGAAGGTGTTGGAATTTTCAACAAAAATTTTATTAATTTTCTTTTGAATCCACTATTTATCCATCGGCAATATTTTCGGCTGTCTAATAAAAGGAATGTTGACGCTTTGTTGCAATTACCTTATAGTGAAAAGTATGAATGCGGGGAAGATATTTCATCATACAAATTGCATTTCAGAGTCAGGTTTCTCCGTTGTATTAAGGCAATGATTTACGCCGTCGTGTTATCCAAATTTCACAACATTTCAATTAAGCTTATTTAACGAAACACAACTGTTTTCAGTTCTGTCGACTGGCATCCTAGTGATCAGTATATTATTGTTTCCAGCACATATACGAATTATTCTAACCTACTCTTTAGCAACTACTACTACAAATACTCTGGATTTAGTTTCCACCAGATGTACAAAAATTGTTTGGTATATTGCAAAAATATGGCAAGAGTTACCCGTGACGCTTCCATTGACTTTGCTGTTTGGATTAATTGTTTTCACAGAAATGCTTGGACACTCATAACTGCAATAATTCCTATAATTATGTGCGTCAATAAAATTTTGGGTTTGTCCAATCTGCAAACCGACATTGAAACATTTTTGAATATATGTGGATTGATGTCAGGCGCAATAGGCAACAAGTTGAAGATTGCCGTTGTATTACAATTTATGGGAGGGTTTCTCTGTAATTTTTACTCCAATGGAATATTCCTTGCCCCGACGCCAGTCCAGTCATTTAAGGATTTGCTATATGAAGGGTATAAACTTCTCTGGGACGACAATAGCGATTAGGCGCGGGTGGAGTTCTATCACACCTTTCACATCAAAAATTTAATTGATATTCTCAATGACAGTTTTCATTATTATGATAGCGGGGAATCATTATACGTAAATTTTGTATCCGGAAAATACGTGTCAACAGCACCTTTATAAGCACTATACGAAAAGCTAATTTATATACAGACTGAAATTAGGGAAACAAAAGGCCAAAATTCAGCACAATATTTTGCATTGCCCGAGGCATTAGAAGAATATACCTATCTAATGGAAATGTACACTATTAACAGATACTGGGTTACACAAACTTATTCTCGAATTCCGCACAGCGGATTACCTGGTCAGTGGTCATTTTGGATACGTTTGGCATTCATAAATATATGCTCATAAATTGCCAGTGCAGGGTTCAGATTCAAAACGTATTAAATAGGGAAGGAAATTTGGCTTGCATATGTTTTAAGGATTTTGGGGATAGCTTGCATTTTATATTGGCTTAGTTTAATGTTTTCCGTAATGGAACAAGATTTCCAGTGTTTGCTGTTTCAAATCAAATGCATTCTGGCTGACTTAAGTGAAAAGTGTATAATTGGCAGTTATACTTTTGTTATGCGCTTATTTAATAGAATGGATATACGTAAGTCTTTAACATTGCCCCAAAATGGTAAATTATTGCCAATATCGCCAAGCTACAGCTTCTCATCTGCATTTTTGAATTTTTGGCGAAATAAGACGCTGCAGCAATATACCCATTTAACATGTTGTAAATCGTGTATTCGTGACACGGCTTTTACAAAGACTTTGTGATGTAAACTAAACCAAATGCAAACGAATGCACTTATTGGAGCAGTAGACACCATCAAACGTTTATGTTCTTGCATTGCAACCGTGGTGAAAGTCACTCCAAGTAGGCATGATCTAACCTAAACGACAAGAAAAAACACTTCCATAGTTTTCCATATTTTGGAAGAAACACCATCTCTTGACAATAATGTGTCATCTCATTTAACAGCAAAAATTCAATACTTCTCTCGGTAGAATTCTCTAGAGAAGAAAGTTCTAATATTTCCTTTGATTTTGCATTTCTCATTGACGGTTTTGATCGTATGGGCTATTATAGTTCAATCGCAAATATATTTACTGGGCCATAACTATACCAATTCCGGTTCCGCATAGCAATCTCAATCGAGGTTCAAGGATCTCGTTAGTTTAGCTTGCAATGAATATTTCAACGGAAGTAAATAAAACCTGTTTCCTAGTAAAACTATATCCACACATCATTTCCTTCTTTCCTTTTATATACGTTGTAGACTCAATGAATAATGACATTATATCAATTAGCGTAATCTCCATAGGAAATGCACTTATCAATCCAATTT
>JAHZMV010006847.1:0-10744 GCA_027743765.1 Coecobrya sp. COE2
GTTAAAACGTTTTTAAAAAATACGTTCCCGTCGACATATCGATTATTGAAACGGTGCCTCTCATGTATGTTCCTATTAGTCTATAATGTTCACACGCGTTATAGAATGAATTTCTCATTATGATTCAAAAACCACTGAGTAAAAAACCCCGGGTTTGTTGGTTTTCCCCGTAATGTTGAATATTAACATCAACTGAACCGAGTTAATAAATAAAAAACCGACTATGTAAGTCATTATAAGGATTAAAATAAACCCGTCGTAGATTATAATTAAACCCGCCGTCACGTCTTAAACCTTGGTTATAACCTATCTACATACAATATAGGCCCTGGCAGATACAATTCTAGCTCTTGACCAAAATAACCTGCATGTTTAATTTCGTCAAAATTCTATTAATCATGTGGTTTGACAGTCAGAGAGAGATAAACATGACATCGTCAATGATCAGTCATACACAATTAATTTCAATCATAAATTTACATTGATTCGAAAACAAGTATTTGGATTATATATAAGTAGGACTTCCATATATTCAGATTTGACTTAGGAATCCAAAGAGATCTTGGATAATCTGTTAAGTCACAAAATGAAAATTAGGTGTTGGCAAATTACGAATTATCTCATTAGGGTGCATCTAAAAAGATGTTCCTATTATTATTGTGTAACTGTTAGTTCTTGTGAAACATATGTTCCTTACCTTTTCATTTTCAATTTGAAATTATGACGCATTCAAAAAAGTTTTTTTACTGTTTTTGCAGCAATTTATACTTTTTACTGCTAATAATGATACATATTTTTATAAAAATGGCAAATGCATAAACTAAACTTAACATATTATGTATTAACTTAAAATTTGTCTTGGAATGAAAAATCCAGTGACATCAACTAAATATGTAGTACTGGTACTAGTACTATTTATCAATTATGCTTTTGGATTTTTTGTCGAGCTTGATAATAACTAACCTACCATTATTATTGTAGAAGTTGTGTCATGTTGTCTAAAAGCTAGGTATTCTCACATTTAGAATCCATTTTGTGTCATTAGGTGAGTAGAAACACGTACGCCAGTTTTTATGCATATATTATACGTGTTAAGATAGTGGTACACAAAGGTATCCTTTGGCACTGGCAGAAACAATTAAAAAGTACTTAAATAGGTTTGCTTCTTTTGGGAACGCGATGGAACTGACAATACGTCACAATATCTGCTTTTTACGATTATGTTAACAATGAACGCATATATCATCCCATTGCTAAATATTAGTGTTTTGTAACAGCATGATTCTGTTTTTATAACAAATTTACTTAAGTAAATGTATCACGTTCGAGCGTTTGAGATAACTAAATGAGTCACGTTATGTCATTTCATATCGCATAAATGTGTAAAGGCGAATCGCATAATAATGAGTTATTTCCTCATTTATCATTACTTCAACTTCTGATTTCCATCCAAACAACATAGTTAATTTATATTTTTGGGGTTGTGGATACGCGTCACATCTAGGATAAATTAGTAATACCCTGTTTTTAGTCACTTCATAAACCACATAACATTTTGAGCACCGCTTGTTTTCCCCACAAACATGGTGTGTATTTACGTAGAAAATTTGTATGAAGGCGTCTCGGTGTTTTGTGTCGTATAATATTATGTACTATTTGACAACAAAGTAAACATTGTTTCTTCTCGTAATAAATATATTCTTACATGCAAAATGTAATGAAACTTAACATATTAAGGTAACACGATCACGAAACAGGATGTATGTACCATGTGATATTTTCAACATAATGCCAACTACAATGTGTGAAAATTAAATCATAAACTGTTTTTAAAAGGTAAAACGAGAGAAATCTCTGATATTATTTACGGTGCAAGTTTTCATACTAATTCAAGGTATGGATAAGAACAATATCACAAAGCTACATAACTTGATGTATGACTTAATTATAAGTATTAGTAATTACCCAAAGTTTCGCAATGCATACAACCAGTGGATGGTGTTTACGTGGTTTAGTATTTAGTATACATAATAGAAGAAGCCCTTGCATTGTGATGGTACAGGCGTGCAAACTATGTGCTAATGTTGCGTATGCTTCGTGTATGTATATCTCGTTTCGAAACTTTTGCTTTGTTTTGTTGATATAGTTAAAATACTTCACAGCCAATGGTAGCAATATATGATCAGATCAGACTATCAGACTTTCAAATTTCCACATCCACTTGTGGCCTATTTAGATTTCCACGTGCCATGAAACTGTCAGAGACGGAACTTGCAAATCCGAAAAACTAACATCCACATTGTGGATTCCACAATGTTGGTAATAAAAAATAAACCGCAGTTTGGCAACGAGTGATGTGGTAGACCGGAGAATTTGCTGATCTAATGACAATATGTAGCATTTATAGTTTTAATATCTATAGTGTACGACTAGAGATTGTAGAGAGAAAGGACTTGATTAATATGCTGCATTGCGAAAAGGAAAATTAATACCTGCGCATATTCTTACATCATCCAATATATCATACCACAGTAGTCTGGTTAGTTTATTAACCCTTGTTGACCTGTATTAATACCAGGAACATCTTCAGCTACCTATATACCAATTTGCTTTTGATGACAGATGAAACTATTAATCCGTATTTTGAAAATGCACATGCAAAATAAATCATACTGAAACAGACAAAAATGAATATTAATAATAACAGTTAACAAAGTCGTAATTAGACTTAACACAGTTAATATTTAAATAATATCATTCTTGCATTCGAAAGAAGTCATTAGCAATGTACTGTCGTTTAATAATTTCTCGCACGGTTTGGGCTCCAGGGTTGCAGTTTTGCCCTTTAAATGAAGGAACCTAATTATGTATGTATTTACAAAAATGATTTGTGGAGAGGGAGACATGCCACCCACGTTTTGGAACGCTTTGAAACTGTTTTTGGTTGATGACTCTTTGGTATTGTAAGTTAGATCTCATTTGCATTTCTAGATTCCAATAGGAAAGCTACTTCGATATTGTTTTGAAACTGACAAAGATTCCTTATCTTGATTTAATAAAGCCAACCGTTGCATCATACATTGTGAAGAAGCGAGTATTAATGCATTAATATTAAAGAAATATATTCATTGATGAAAAGCTAACATGGAAGTTACATAGAATACCTGAGTTTTCTGGAATAGATGTATGCGTATTCTGTTGCTTCTGTTTGTCATTCTTGGGAACTAATATGACTCTTATTCCCACTTATCATTTTAGACGTAATGTTGTATGCACTGTATAACTCCTGTTGATACAAGAATTATGGTGCTTTTCACCAAGAGAAACGTTACCTATAAGCTTTCCCATGTAGATCTTTCCTTTCTCCTTATTTACTATTCGGAAACTTACTTGGCTGTGTAAATTGTATGTAATGATAATCATCGTTTGCTTTCCTTTCGGTTTTGTGATTTCAAATTGATAAAATGCGCATTTCTCCCACATATAATTGGAAAGAGGTTTTGTTCCAACACGACGCGGAAATAAATACTGCCAACTTGTAAGTTACATGTATGGACTCATAGTACGTGTGCAGATATCATAATTATTTATTGATTTTGGAGTGGAATTTTGCTAAGCTATTCCAAACCATCAGCAGCTTAAATACTTTCCAGACTTTATTATACACATGTACATGTTATCAGAACCACTTGCAAAAGTTCGACATAGGGAAACGAAAGTCGAGTAGAGCAAACTAGCTGGATGAACGGTATTGATAATCATGTAACTTTGTTGAAACAAAGGACTAACTTGTCCCTTCATTTCATCAGCCACATGGCTTGTTATTGACACATTGTCAGAAAAGAAGGAGGAATAAATGCAAACATTAAAACACACTGTATATTTGAACGTTTCCAGTTGAATAAGTATATCTATACTTTAGTATATGCTTAATAGAACGGCAAAATAGCAGTCATAATATGATGCAAATATATACATCCATCTATACAAACGAAAGCCGAATTATTTACTTATAAAAAGTTTATGAAATGGCTAAACATTCAATTTTAATCATGTTTTATGCATTAGTAGCTCTATGCATAATGAAAATTTATGTACAGTGTAATACCAAAACTACATTTATTCTGTTAACATACATACAAATTCAGAGAATTGATTGAACAACTGTACAACTCAGACCGACTAACATACAAAACCTTCACGGGAACGAAGATGGAGAAAGGACACTTTTGTTACGTACTATTCCTACAAATAATTTCTAAAGTGCAAACAAACATAACCAAAGGCAAACGATTGAAATAAACATTGAATTGTTAAAGTTGCAAAGCTATCGTACTAGACAATTGTGACTTCAATACTTTCCTCTGTAATGTAAGCTGCAACACAGGATCTCTGTAAGTTGTAGCAAATGGCAGGAGTGGAAACTATTATTAAATAAACTTTAGTCCAGTTTGGCCATGAATCAAACTGGCCAACCACTTAGAAAAATTCATCAACCTAAGTAAATCTACCAGAGACAAGTGTTTGCACTTGTTTTCTCCTATTCACTACTAAACTCATATTGAAGTATCTGTACGCAAAGAATAGGCTAAAGCTAACATTTAAAAGTACATAGAGCACTACTAAACTACATTTATAATGGATGGGTTCGGTAATACAAAATCAAGTGGAAATCTTTAAGTGAACAAGTATTTACATATTTACATTTATATAATAATATGTAGATATGTATGTGTGTTCTATTTAATGTTTAAACAACAATTACTTTCCTGTTATACGTAAGCACTAAATAAAAAGTTGTTTGAATTGAATGAATTGTAGGAATGTGGAAATCAACTGCATCCATTTTACTCTTTAGCTGTATGTAGTATGTATATACATAAAGCGAATGGTGATAATCACGAGTACGTTGTAATTTCTTAGCATATTGAGGGATTAATACAATTCCTTTCTCTCCAGGAAACTCAGCCATTAAATGGCTAAATAATTCCTTAAGCTATGTTTATGCTTCATCTCACAATAATGATTTAGTAGTTACAAATATATTTGCAGGCAGCTGGTAGGGATTTTTTGGCAGTCTAAGCCACATGAGTTATAGTAGTAAATTCCACCACATACTTATCACATACGAAGCTGCACAAACTACTGGCATCAACAATAGTAATCTATTGCACTATTGTAGATATGCTAACCTTTGATAACCCCGTGTAACAGCATAAGATGTACATATATTTTAAGTTGCCATTAAAATGTAGGTGTACACTACAGATACATATGATCATATATTAAACTCATCATTTAACATATCATTACTATCATCAGTAACATGCACATATTATGTATGATAACTCCACATGTATATAGAAAATGTATGTTTGTATTTATGTATGGATAAATAGCATAATATAGCATGCCTAGATTTTAAAGAAGTAATCATGCGTTATACAAAGTTAGTTTACTACATAAACACATTTTGTTTTGTTACAGATTCATCACCAGATATGCATTAACGTGAACAAAGCAGCGCTCCAAATATTTGAGCACACAGGGCATCATCATCATCTTCGGTGGATCGTTGTCTCGCTTGAAGGAATAAGTTAGTTCCTGGCTCACATGCATATCTACGTACGTATAATATACTCCTGTGATACATGTCTGCTTTCATCAACAAAGAGAAAATTTTATTTACACCAACAACAGAGTCAAGTGAGAGAAGCAGCACCAAGCCAAGCACCATCATCAAAATCATCACACTCTGCTCATTTGTCTTGATATCAAACTGGAAGGAAGTGGTATTTTAGTAGTAAAATTGGGAAAAAGTTGTGCAGTAAGACTTTGACTGTAGTAGTGTAAGTACAAGCTAGCTGCAAGCAGTAGTGGCAGCAGCGAAGATACACCAAAGCGAAGATGAATGAAGAGCAGCGGAAGCATGCAGATAGAGAGACTACGACTGGAGGAAAAGGGGCATCAACAAGGCTGCCACAACCGTTTCGAACCATCCATGGTGGTACAGCTCAACGGAGTGCAATCAATCATCAGTCCATTCTCACGAGGATGATTTTTGTAAGTCACTTTTGTTTTGTTCAACTATTAATCTTGGTTAGTTCCTTTCACCCTGATTCACGAATGGACTCCATCAAATATACATATTTATACGGTACGCTGTTGCTCTACCGTTTTTATAAATAAGGCTTAAGTGAAATGGCCACTGTAGCTCCTCCCCGGTGAGCAGGATGAATAAAGTATCTTATATGAAGGTACATAAGGAAGTCATCCAAGTTCAGAAAAATGAACCTACTAGTACATCTGTTTAATAGAAAACTGCTAACGGTGACAGCAAGTTGTCTGCATTAGATAATATGTATTGCCTATATAACATAATGTACCTAAAGTAGAAATTTTTCTAGTAAATACAAACAGCCAATTTTTTAAAGTGTATCATGAATCATTCACAAACGGTAGAACCGTAAGCACAAAGTTGTTTCAAAACAGCTAACTTAAATTATTGTTGCTGTTCTCACATGCACCTAACTAGACAGCAAACATAAACCAATGTCAAGTTACTTCACATTGATGACCATGTTAACGGTATACATCTCTAGAATAAAAGTCTACACCAGTTTTCATTTTCTCACGGTCTTGATGATATTTTTGTGGAAAGTGACAGAATATGAAAACCAAAAATCAAAGAAAGCATGCCTGGAATATTTTCAGTAGGACAGGAAGACAAAGGAGTAGATCGGATATACAATGGGAATTAATGGGAATATTGTTTTGTTAGTCATACAAAAGCACATAGCCAGAGGAAAAATCATGTCTCCAAAATATTCAACAAAAAAGTAGTAGATTCATATCATATTCATAGTAGTAGTGCTTGTTATTAAATTATTCTCCATTCTCAATTTTACATTTTGAACTTTGTTCTCTTATGAAATTTTGGTTAATAATCTGAGATCTGTATGTACATTTCCAATAGTATGATATACATCCTTTCACTGGAACTGCTTTACATTCTAAAATGCACACAAACGTTTACGACATCCAATTATGGATGAAAACAACAGCATTGACGTGAATGATGTGAATATTTTTCCATGCAAGGCTCATTAAAGCGTGCTCATTTAAAAAATCATTGTTAGTTTAGAATCGTCATTATAGCATTTCTATAGGTTTAACCATCATAAGTTTCTATCTCTTCGTGTACCTATGTGGAGTCCATACGATACTTTGGAAAATGATGTGGTGGGATTAAATAATTTTTCCTCGCTGCAACAATAACCACTTTGCTTGCATGCTGCGCATATTTATGTAACTATAAACAATATTCGACGGGGCGTATTACATGTATGTACTTTTGGGGATAATTTATATGAGCAGGCAAAATATTCTCGAGATTACTCACATCGTCTGTCTGACTGTTTTTAAACGGATGGATCTAGTTTTTTAAACCCTAGCTGATATTAGTCGTTGAGTTTTAATTACTCGGTGGGAAAACAATAGAACCAAGTTTACTAGATTTTATGGTCTAAACTCACTATGAGTTCAAACTTAGTAATCAATGTATATTAGAGAATACTAAGTTGGGTAAAGAACTATAAAACAAATTATGTCCAGTCCCTATTATGCATTTATCTTTCAACGAACGGTTCAACCCGTTGCCTTCAAATGGAATTTGAAAGTTATTGCCAATTTTATTCATTCCCAAGTGGAGTATATTATGTCTGGGCCTGGGCTGTGCCGATAATAACACAATTATGAAAATGACATATTTCTTACATGTCCCCTGGCATTTATTTGTCCCACTAATATGCAATACCAGTAATATTTGATATTTCTCCGAATTACAATGCTTTCACGCAACACACATTAATTTTCCATCTACAAGCAGTATCATTTCTCATATTTTACTTTTATGCCCTTTTGAGAGTCTTGGTTTGCGATTGCGGCTACCAATCATCTTTAAACTTAGGAAGTGTTATCCTTATTCACTATTAGAAATATACAATATAATACCTGACATTTATTCATGCAACTGGACGATTTTTCTTGTTTCTTTCACAGACAGCAGTATTCTTCTGTACATACATCCTCTTAAACTCTTTCGCAAGCTGTGCCTCAGTCGAACTCGGATCTCACATTTCACCACTAACAAGTCACTTTATCAGTAGCAGTATAAGTAATAGTAATATAAGTAATCCTAATATAGCAAGTAACTCGTCAGCAAGCAGTTCCCGCAATGTTTCCCCCGAGAATCAGTCCAAAGGGAACAGAACGAGACGCCTACGAAGTAGGCAGGTATCCACAAGTGAGTGGGTATTTTCATCGCTGGTGCAACTAGAAGACCAATCGTCACCTTCAGCAGGGCGACAACCTCTGCAGCAGAATAGACGAGCAAATTCGGGTTTGACCTACAGAAGTATGCCCATGGTCGCTTCCTCTAACTCATACACAAATTATTACAGAAATCCTAACATATACGCGCAGACACCGAGACGAGTGGATGGGGACGATAAGAGATCGCAAATTAAGAATAAATATAACGGGATTCCTTCGCCAAACCCAGCGGAACCAACTGCTAATAATGCAGAAAGATATGTTCCAGATCCTGAAGACATATCTGGCGTAGGATTGAATCGCAGAAGAGCATCGTCCTCTTTGGCGTTATCAAACGAACTAAATCGTATGAGTTCTGCAACTTCTTCTAAACTGCCCGCGGTCCTCAGCGAAGAAGAATCTGGAACAACGGGTGTATCCAGAACGGCTCCTGCTACTGATCCTTCCCTTTTTGCAACAGAGAGACCGACTAGCACACAAGAAATGCAAATTTCTAATGATGAGTTCTCAACACTAGAAGATGATATCCAACTGGGCTCCAGGGCAGAAATTGGAAGAGGCAGGGGAGGGAAGAAACGTGGACGAGATATGAATGATGGTTCAACGTCTCTTCATTTTGAGAATGCACCTATCGTTTTTCCGGGGACGTCTCCGGCAGTGACTGACAATGGGGGCACTATGAGACCTTATACAAGTCCTGTTGAGACAATGGAAATGGGAACATTTAATCCTTTCCAAGCCAGAGTGCTGGATGGATGGGCAAGGCTGCATGAACTCAGGAGAAAATCTCAGTCTTTTGAAGGAAGGAAAAGTAGTATTTCTAGTGATCAATCTGCAGATGCTAAGATCGTCTCTTTGCTGACAATTAAAGGGACTCCAACATGTGCCAGCAGGGAAGGCTACTGTGAAGATATAGATAGCTATCCAAGGTTAATATCTTTTCAAGCTAATTTTGAATTACCTATGTATCCAATAAACTAAATTGATTAATCTGTACTTTCTTTTGCATTTTCAGAACTTTCCTTACCCAAGTTTTAAACAAAACCCTGAGCCCAGATATTTTTAAGGGTATTTTCGGAGAAACCACAGACAATGAGACCGTCGTAAGTTTACTAATATTTTTTACTGAATAATATTTGAGCATAAGTGTATTGGACCTTTAAACTTTATGCAAATGACTGTTTTTTTTAGATAACTGATGTAGAGTTGAAGTTACGCCATGAGTTTGATGACATTCCACTATGCTCGGTGCGGGAACACACCATATATCCAAAAGCAGCACAAAATCGGAAGGGAAAATTTATGTATATAGTAAACCATGATGAGTATTTGCAAGGAATCCGTGTAGAAACTTGCACGTAAGAAATGCTTACATAAACATTTTTAAATAGAATTTCTGATTTAGTAAAATTTGACTAATGTGAAATGACTGTATGACCGTTTTTGCAGAAGAGAAAATGATGCGTGCATGTTCACTGAGGGACATCTACCTGGATACTCTAGCACGTGCAAGCAAAAGTTCATTTATAAGAAACTCTTAGCTTTCACTCCAGAAGGCAAAGCAATGCCAGACACATTTAGACTACCGTCCTGCTGCGTCTGCCATGTCAGATCAATGTATATCAGTGATAGAATAAATCCTGGCCCGGATCTAGGAAATGCCGACCTCCAACCAACAGTCGCAGCGGATGACACATCTTGGAATCCTAGCTCTACAACTTTGTCGTATCCCCATCATGATGATCCGTTTTTCCCATCATCATCTTCATCGCCTTCGCCACCTTCAACGGAACCAGGCCTTGGAACCATTACGTTCCCCACCACATCTAAAAATGACCTCCTGTCGTATCAAGTTCCTTCTCCTTCGACTTCCACTTCCAGTTCGCAACTGCCCACACAACAGCAAATAGGAGGTCAGCAACAGAATTATACTAGAGCAGAGAATCAGACTGCCAGTAGAAGACTTCACTAATGCCATTATGTTTTTAATTGATATATTTGCTCCAGTGCAAGAGTTCATATTTTATAGTGACTATGTACCATTTTGTATTTTTAAATTATGTATTTCTTTTCAGACAAGAGCACAACTGTTCAAATGTCGTCTCTGAGACAAGCATTTATTTTTATCGTTGTTGTACTACTTTTTTCGTTTTTACTGAGGTTGTGATTAATAAATGTACGTATGATTCAGTAAGTTTATGATAAATGCTTTACAACATAAGTGTGCTATGCAAGGTTACGTTGCGCTAACCGTTTCAAGTGTATGGTTTGCTTGCTAAATAATATGTACCTAGGTATATCTATGTTTTTGTACTTATGAAATAATTAGCTCGTGTGTGATTGCGATATAAAAAGATTTAAGTTAAATTAAAATCAATGTATTGAACACCTTTTCAATAGCAAGGGAATT
>JAHZMV010006848.1:0-21569 GCA_027743765.1 Coecobrya sp. COE2
GAAGATAACCCGTTTGCGATTCATTACTTTTATAACATTTTCCGAATTTTTTTTACTTGGATGAAAAATGCGTCTATTATAAATCCCATTATTGAAACATATATATTTATATATATTATGGACAATTATACAATATTATATGAACAACGGCAACAATATCTCTTGTAACATCATCATGTCTATTTCACAGTACAGTGACATTTCACAAAACGAGGAATGTGATAATCATGATAATATAATGATGCGGTAGGGACAAACACGTACAAGTTGTAAGAAAGGAAATGAGGGCACGTTCCTGATTACTATTTCTCCCCATTCACGCTGCTTTCACTATTATCAACTTACATAAACACATATATTATCATGAAATGTTTCACATCATTTCGCTTCATAAATTCGCAAAAGTGAACTCTTCCAGTATAAATAAATACGAAATATAACCGTCGTTCCAAAATAATAAATTATATTCATATTCAGTTTCCTTTTGTAAAAGGTATTGCAAAACAGATATTTATATGTATAAACTTGCCGTGTTTGGTTTTATAAGAGAATGATTCTATTTTGCATGGGATTAAAAGTTTATTTAATTTATTCAACCAGAGTGAATCTTTTGAACGTTTAACTAAATCCTAAATTCCACAATTGGTTTTCTACTGTATTACGTTGCTACCTATTTTCCTATACTTTCTTCTCGCACTTGAGAAAGGAAAGAGAGAAAAGAAAATAGACAAATCTTTGTAACTCTTAAATTCTTAACTTGAAACAAGATTATCGCTAAATGAGAAAACTGCAATAGGAAGTTCAATTTTAAGAACATTCTTCTGTGTGAGAATGAGTAAAAGAAGGCTAGCAAAGTAATTTATTTGATTTATTAATGAACCTGTTCACATAATATGCACAGTCACGTGTGGCTAGATGTCGGAACACTCTTTGTCTCTGTTGACGGTGCATTGTTAAACTGTGCTTGAATTCTTCAAGTATTCTATTCAAGTGACCAAATTAGCTACAAAGTCATCATTATGAATAGTTGTACTTTCCTTACAACTATACAGCAATTAAAGTTTATATGACAAATCCATAAGAGGAGTCTAACGTTAAAAATATACAGGACAAAGAAAAATATTATCCAAAATGAACATAGCGAGGTGGAATGCTACTAGAATGTTGTACGTGGATATGAAGTTACATATTAAAAATCTTTTTATATGACAACATCTACAAATTTTATAAGCTATAATAAGTAACCTGCTTATAGATAGTGCTTGTGTAAATGTTCACAGGTAAGTAGCTTTATAAAATAAATATTATAGACTACAATTTTAACAATGATAGCTATAATATATGTATATTAGCTTCATATACGATATAGTACCAAAATCTGAGTTAGTATAGTTGTAATAAAAGCTTTAGCGTGAAAAGTGATAAATATTTAACGACATATACGACGCCACTGTCATTTCATAAAACTTTGATTCTTGTAGGACGACAGGGTAAGAAAGCTAACTCATAACTGGATTTCTACCCTTCTTCATATACCATTAGTAATAAATATATTATGTATATTTCACTCTCGGAGTATTTAGCCAAGTGAAAGTGGTTCCGTTTTTCGTCCGTTGAGTTTTCTTGTTGAATTGCGACTACTATCATCACCTTCATAGGCAGTGGAGAAAAGAGAAGACCACGTCTGCTATATTCATTATTGTCGCCGGAAACGGGGAACTGGTTTCCCATTGAAAAACTGCCAGCTGGTGTTTTACACGTTACACAACGAGCAACTACTTAAGAGTGAATTTCTTCTCATGGCAGTAATTGTAGTATTGTATTCCACACACGTGAAGTAAAGAAAGGACCACTACTACTACCATACTACAATAATAATTCTTTTCTTGGTTTTGCTGTCTTGTCTGCTCCTGATATGTTTACTGTAGGTATACTGAAGTTGCTAGAAGATAGTTTGTCTACATGCTCGGATTGCGTTTCTGGAATTGCTATACCCAAGTCAAAGAAAGAACGGCGTGCCAACCATTTTTTATTGCCAATCCTTCATTTCTCCAAAAGAGAAAGCTATGAAGTAAACTGTAATAATAATTCTATAGGATAAAATGACCAAAAGTGGAATTATACTAAAATGCTGGATAACCATTACATTTTTATATGAGCACCAAATGTAAGGTGAAATAGGCATTAATGTCTTTGAGGGTGCTTCACACTCGCACTTTTCCCACGATTGTGGTATTGACATAAATTGACTTTTGTTATGGGATAGCAACTGGACCGTAGTAATGCAGTGAAATGTAGAAATTATGAATGTGACAACAACGTCTATACAAGAGCCGAACAAGTCGTGTACATGTGAGGGCTCTTTTTGCTTTTGCTTCCATTATCAACGAAAGAAACCAAACTACACTTAGTGCTCAGTGTGATGTGATCGACGCATAAAAAACATTCTTTGTCACTTCATGATGACTGCCAACCAACATGGGAATATTGGGAACATTTATTTTCATTCCCAGCCAAATGGTATTCGCTGTTTTCCATTTCACCAGCAATCAATGATACCAGAGAGCATCATCCTATACGTAGAATAGTAATAACTATTTTCTAATCGTCGTTTCTAGGAGGTAAATGGATAACGGGTGTGAGAGAGAATAGTGAAAATAGTGTGTTCTATGTTCCCCCCTTTGTTTATGTTATTTACAAACTAAACTTTCCCTCTTTCATCTTTACTGCCTTAACCGACGCCCATCACCAACACCAGCAATCACAAAATGTGAACACTAGTGAGCAGACACGTAACTATGCATGACTATCAGTAACAAGGGTCTTGTATGTGGTTGTAATAATTATGCAACCTCTTGCAACAGAACCACGCGATGGACAAGAGAATATATTACACTGGCTGACTGTCTGTGTAAATTGAAATGCCTTTTGTTTGCATCATTTTAGGTAAAACTATAATATGATTTATATATGTACATATACAAATGAAATCTGTATATATGAAAATACAGATTTCTAGTCTTAAAAGTTTGGTAAAGTAATTTTATCTAGAAGAATACTCAGTTAATTTTATTTAAATTCAAAGCAGTGACAGTCAAATACTACACATTTCAGGACGCGATAATTCCCAACAGGAATCTCTTGTGTAATTCAATTACACGATGAAGTAATTGAAGAACTGAATACAAGACCCTATTCTATATTATATATAACTATAATGTATAGTAAGTAGAATATGGTTTGCCATACGCTATACATGAAAATGCACACAATTGTGAATGTGACCTATTTAAATAGAGTCAGCAATTCAATTATGTACTTAACCGAATCGAAACCACGCTGTACATACCAATAAAAGAATCGGTTTTAACGTTTATATTATTTTGTGAGATCAGCAAAAAAGAGCTTTGAAGAATTCCAATATTTAGTACACGACGATCTTTCAAATGATCGTCATGATTTACGATGAGATGAGATACGGCAGTATTAAGTGTTCACATACCAATATCAATAAAGTGGAGTGGTAAACAGCTCGTCTTGTGTATCAGTGCAATAAACCCTACTTGTCACTGGGAATGTGTGTGTCTGACTTTTCTGGCTAATCGACCCGTTTTAATTAAATTTTCACACAAATAAATCTCTGTCCACAGTCACCAACACAGCATAAAACTTTGTTGGTTTGATTGGTCGATTTCACCCTACCTCTTCTATCTAAAAAGCGTAGACGATCATATAGGCGGCCCGGCATGGTGGTTTATTATCGGATGACAAGTTAGTGATGAAATTTTCCAATTGAATGAATGAATAAATTACTTTCTAGAGATCAGGTTTATTATTATATATTTTTCCCATTCTGACCTTTCCAATTCTGATATACGTTTTGTTATTACTGCATTCTATGATTTGAGTTTTGAGATATGAATTCCGTAATTTAATTATTCGCCAGATTACACCCAACTCAGCACATTACACACGAAGCGTCAACACCCTCCACTCAGTCAATTCAGTATAGTATGGAACTATAGTAGCTGTTTGATTTGAGCCAATAATCTAAAGTAAACGTTGCATAATTAAATAATACAGAAATTGGAATCTCTCGCTACTACGATGATTTTCATTTCATAAATTTCATCACAACTTACTACAAATCCAACACAAACTCTTATAGCTAGGATAGAGTATACGTAAACAAAGTAGACGTCGGTATTTCATGTAGCACGAACTATACTTCGACATTCCATGTATTAAATTTTTATAAACCATTTTACAAAAAATAGGACAGTTCCTGATTTAAATTGATTTTTGCTTCACTGCCCGGCGGGCAAACTTTCAAGTAGAAGAAACCGTGGCCTTGCCTCCAATTTTGACATTCGTCTGCATTGAAACGCATCTCTGGTAACTCAAGTCAAGTAAGTGTCAAATTGAAACACGTCAACAGGAAAAATCCACTGAAGCGAAATATGTATATGTATTACATTATTTCTGTATCCATCCATATTCATTTGTGGCATGTCATCATTTTATACAAAAAAGAAGTTGCAAATTGCAATACCCTCTTTGTTCTCTTCTTCATTTCCGATAATACATGTGATATATGGTTTCTATTGTTCTGCTCTGTTTGTTTTGTCGAAATTTTTCAGAAAATTCCTAAGAAATTGTCATCAAAGCAAAATATTTTGTAAGAAAAAGCGTTCGTACGCTTTACTTTGTGATCAATTCCAATTTTTTATCTGCTCTAACATACAAGAACAAAAACAACGGTCTCATGTACACAATGATTTAGAAAATCTTCTTGAGCAGACATTTTTAAAGAAAGTTTTCCCCTGTTTTCTCAACATACTAACAACAAAAGTGAAATGTTTAGGGCGAAAGTCACAGACTGACACACACTTTTTAAAAAGCCAAATAAACCTCGAAACATAACGAGAACTTTAGTTAAGGAGAATGAAAATAGAAAAAAATCTATTGTATTCACACATGACTAATAATATATCGCAATTGGTAAAGAGAAAAGATTTATAGTCCTTTCCTTGCACATTGAAGTTTCAAATGCATCTATAACTATTACAAATGCAATACTGGTTTATAACAAAACTAGCTGAAAGCAGTGTAATCCTGCCAGCTGAAGATGAGAAGAGGGAAAACATTAATGGAAAAGAGCACACACCCAAAACATTACACAAAAAGTCGCAAGAAAAATATAGCGTCAGTGTACAAAAGTTTTTCATTATTTTCCTTTGACAAAGCAGAGCCCTTCAATCTATCTATCCCTTTCAGTCACTTTTTAAATGTTAACACAAGATACTAAAGGGAAGCCGGTCAACTTTTACGAAGAGGAAGTATAACCTTTTTGTACACTTTTAATATGTGTGTACTGTTGTTGTAAACCTTTTCTGTATACATTATATGGAAACATCAAGCTGTTGGGAAAATTGTGTAGTTACCATTATGAAGTAGCGTTAGCTACTTTTTGGGAGTACCATCGCATATGTCTGTCTGTCGTAGGGTGTTTCATGATGTGAACATATTTTTTAAAATTCCTAATGAATATACGGAACTTATAAATGAAGGTCGTTATTAATTTTCTATCCATTATCAGCCCATCTACAGGGAGAAAGGGGCAAATTTCCGGCGCATGGATGGATTTTCCTTAAAATACAAATTTAAGGTCAATGGACATTGGACAAACAAAGATAAAAACAGATTTAATTATATGGGATCGCCCCAAGAGGGAAGAGCGGGATATATCCATTATATATTGCGCGCAATAAAAGAAAAATTTCTAGACGTAGTGCTACTTTCCCCCCGCATCTTGTGGTTTATTTCTATTGTATTACACAAAGCAACACATTCTTGCTTGAATATTCATCCTACTTTCACTCTCGAGTTTCCCAGTACTTGCATCATAACTAAATACTTCATTTAAAGGACGATTCTGAACTCACAAAATGAGTAAGCTGCATGTGTTGCTTCATGAATGAAAGAGATGCTCGTGCCTAGGCCACAACTCACACACAGAACGGCCGCCGCCACCACCACCACTCTTCCTCTCTGTGAATTGTATGGTAGTAAATGAAGGCACTTAAAACATGTTTCAGGATGGTAATATGATATCAAAAACAGCTTTAACGGCACGTTTAACCCGTGACAGAAATAATACATGGGAATGCCCAATGCACACATTTGGTGCTGGTAATTTGAGGAAAATATATGAGAAACGAAAATGGACAAGCGAGAGACTTACTATATAAAAGTTTTCACATTCACACTATATACATTAAAAAATGCCGTTTTATCAAGTCTAGAAGACCATGGATGGAAATGAAGCTGCATTTCAGTGCTTAAAAATTAAAATCCTGTTGGCATATCTATACACTTTACCATTCACTATATAAACAGTCAAATGTATCCCCAGAGTAAGTTGAAAACTGAATGCCTATTTCTCAATTCCGTCTCAATATGATTTACATACAATCATCTACAAAAAGACATGTTTTACTTAATACAAAGTGAGTGAACACGCATCATGAGCCTTGGAACCGTCCTTTTTGGTATAGTGACTGTGACATGTATTTTTACTTTTGCCATTAGCAACGCTACTGTGATGTATAAAACAGTAGATAGAAAGTGCAGTAGAGAATGATGATTTTCAGGAAAGCCTAGTATCCAAGTGGAACCAAAGCTGGAACTGGTAATGAAAGAGTTACCTTTATATGTCTGCTTTCTCTTCCATTTCCCCTCACTTCTTTCACAACTGCTGGGAGATCCTCGTTACGGACTCGGTATTTTCACAAAATTTGGAATTCAAAGCAGAAAATTTCTTCGCTTTGCATACACTTATGGACAACCATATAGCTTCCGAGAATCCTCGACGGACAAAAAATGTTAAACCTTTTACTTTTACTCGAGAGAAAAAGGAATGAAAAGTCGTAAAGCAAAACGGAATTAATTTCCGCAGCCACTTTTTACTCGCTTCCAAAAATGTATTAGGTGATATACTAAAGAAAGGGCACGATTATAAAAATATTTTGCATACGCACGACTTAAGCTCTGACTAAAGCAAACCCTTTCATCCGATTTACACCAATTAGCCAAAAGATATATGCCATCATTTTTGCCTTGTTTCGTATAGCTTAGACGTGTAAAATGAAAGGCATGTATAAATGAGGGCAGCTGGGAACGAACGACTGCTATGCAAAAAATGTACTATTACTACCGTTGTACAATACTGCTGCTGTCATCAAAATTATTTCTGTGATATATGTCGGATATAGGATTAAGTTTATTTTCCTTTGTATTAATTTTTGGGAGTATATAGACAATTTAACAAAGCTCGAGCTCAAAGTGCTGTAATAGTTGTAGCAGTACTGGCAGCATTGAATACAATAATGTATTAACACGATGTGACCTAACATCCCTAAGGAATAAAAATCCGTTATATAACCACACGTGTGAATTCCTATATAGTTGCTACCTTCCACATATACACCAAAGTAATATGTAAATGATTTTTCACTGGGGTCGACTTTACTATAAACACGGAATCGTCGAGGAAAGTAACCAATAACGAAAGGAAAAAGAGAGAATATGCTTCAAAGGAAAATTTTTATGGCACGACTGAACAAAGCTTATAGAAGAGCAAGTCTATAGGTCACAGAAAAACTATAATATTGCCTGTGAGTGTGCTCCGTTATGTTATCTATTCAGTCGGTTTTGTGAAAGAAAAGAGTTTCAACCGAAATGGAATGCGATGACCCGGTTGAACCACTTACGTATATTACCTTGTTTAGGTACATTATGTACCACTGTTAGCTCCCAATTCGTATAGGACGAGTACGTAGAGAGTGGAAATGTTCAAGGGTCACGTGTCTATTGTAAAAGTTGTGACTGGTGTTTCATTTCTTAAAAATATATTAAACTAATGCAAACTCCACATATTCTCCCCAAGATACCCAAAGACACATATCCTCCAAAAGATCATATCATAAGCCAAAGCGCGAGACATGTTTTTATTGTTGGAAAATTCCAACTACTGGTAAAACCGAGTCCGTATATACTTGAAATCTTTTTGCATTTGCATTACATTTCCACGTGTCTGTATATAGCTGGGTAAAAGCTTGGAATAGAATGGAATATTTTAGTGACAGTAATAAAAGTGAAGCCGACTTTCACTCAGAGTCAGTAACGAGAACGTTTGTTATTATTACGGTGATGATCAACGAAACTGAATATTTGAAAACTTGCAACCGCAGTCACGCCGTACCTATAAATTGTTCAAAGCGAGCCTTGAACATTGCGGTTTGAATGTTTTCATAACTCATAAATATGATCCTGCTTTACCTTACGGAGAAATTAGGAAAGTACCACTTGTGCTTCTGTAGTAGTACACTTACAAAAGTGAAGTAGGTATATTCATTTTTAATGAAATGAATGCTATTTTTCATACACACTTGAAGCCCATCTACGTTCATATTCTAGAAACTTGATACATTAAATAATCCTATTTTTACCGTAAGACAGAAGACTCATTTAAGATTCAAAAACATTATGTTCGAGTAATTAAACCCGGAAAAAATTTCATTCTTGATGCTCACTTACCCGTTGCATAACTTTGGCAAGAAAAAGAACATTACACTCATGTGGCTGCACATGAGGCCAAGTGTGTTGATGTTCATGACGCTTCAGACCCTTGATTTCATGACACCCGTGACTACACTCACACTTGATTTCGTTATCGTCCTCTCTGGACTGAACGGCTTTTCTCGCCCAATGAACAAGTGTACACCAATCAATCGGCTTAAATATTTGATCCTGTTGTTTGCGAGGATAAGGATACGTATAAAAATGTTCCGACGACTTATTACTAAGGTTAGACACTGGTCTTGAAATAGGCTCTTCATGACCTGTAAGGCTTTCTGCTGGTTGATAATAATTGGCATATGCGGGGTGTTCCAGTGGATTGTAGTAATACTGATGATGAACATGATGAGCAGAATGGTGATGATGAGGAAGTTGCTGTTGAGACTGTGACGATTGGGAATGTTGAAGCGCAACGTGCTGACCATATATGGCTTGTTGGTCAGCGGAAGGGTGTTGTTGTTGCTGCTGCTGCTGTTGTTTCGCAGCAACCAATTGCTGATGCTGTTGAAGTCTTTGTTGCTGCTGTTGAACATGCTGAATGGTAGCATAGTCATATGAGGAACTTAAGCTAATTGATACCGGATTTTGACCTAATACTGACGCATTACTTGATGAAGAAACAGCGGTTAGAAGGGACGGTGCTGAGGCAAGAGGTTGGTATACACTTTCGCCGGAAGTTACAACGGTGCCGCTGGCAGTGGAAGCTGCTGCGTATTGTTTGCTGGCTGCTAGGGCTTGAACAGCAGAGTAATTGGTCGTTGAGGTCGAGGCGGCAGCCACTGACACACTTCTTTGTATAGGAAATCTCCCACTGGAGCTACTACTACTACCCCCAATTTGATGGGAAGGCGTTCGAAATTGTGCATATTGGGGGTGGTGAAGGAGGTGCTGTTGTTGGGCATGTTGTTGATGTTGATGATGGTGTCGTTGAGGGACAGGTTGGAAAGCGTGCGATTGTTGTTGCTGCTGTTGTTGGAGTGCTTGTTGGGTGTGCTGATGCTGTTGCTGAGCAGTTTGACGAATTGGAGTTAAAGTTGAATAGAAGGCAGATGTGGACGATGATGTGGGCCCGGCAGATTGTGCTCGGCCCGCAGTAGTAACCATTCCAACACTTGCACCGCCACCACCACTATTTCCACCACTTACACTACCAACAAAACTTTCACCAGGAACACCGGTACCACCTCCAGCACTACTACCTCCACTAGCTTGCTGGTGATGCGTATGATAATGCTGGTGAGAATGGTGAGGATGACCTGGAGTAGTTCCAGTACTTCGAGCCGAAGAAGACGACGGTGCCGTGACTTGCTGATGATAGCTGGAATGCGAGTGATGACCAGGTAACGTTGCTGCGCTTCCTTTTCCACCTGGAGTAGAAGTGGCTGATGAGGTGGTGGCCCCTCCTTTCCTTGGCAGTGTGTTTGGATCTCCAAGGCCGGGAAGTACTGGACGGTATATATTTTGATTGATTGATGTCTGCGGGTGATGATGACGCTGGTGCTGGATAACGTTATGAGCTAAAGTCAGACTTCGAGCAGCGACCACACCAGCCTGTGGCTGGTACTGGGAATGTGGAGGCCTGAGCCTTCCTGCCCATTTTGCTGTCTTTGTGCCACGACGGCCTGTTTACTGGAGCTACCTGACTGTTGATGATGGTGGTGGTGATGGTGATGATTGGAGTGGGAGGAGGATCGGTGGTGATGATGGCGTACCGAACTGGATGAAGCTTGCTGATGCAAAAGCAATTGTTGTTGAAGCAGGAGCTGTTGCTGTTGTTGGTGCTGTTTTTGACGCTGCTGCCTTTGTTTCAAATGGTACTTACAAAGCGTATACTGAGGATAATTGGTGGAGCCTGCTCCGGCTGTCACCACAGCCGCTGAAGTACTCCCACCGTGAGATTCTGCCTGCGAGCTTAAAACTTCGGAAACGAAGGAATAAAGCTCCTGGATAGAATTGTAATGGGCTAAATGAGAATGTGGATGTCTGCCTTTGGCTATTGCTCCGGAGCCAGACGTTCGTGCTGGGAGTGTTTTGGAACAAGTAGCATAAATGGCAGCTGCAGCAGCGGATGATATAGCTCCGAGCTCCGATGCTGCTGCTGTTGTGAGAGAACAGTGGTGAGCTGATGTTGGAGGGATTAGGAGGGGAGCTACTGTAGCTGTTGTAGTTCCACCTGAAAGCGATGTAACGGGAGTTGGGGGAGTAGGTATCACCACAGTCGTTGGACCTGTAGTGCTGGATGAAGACTGAGATGCTGAAGATGGTGAAGCAGTCGCTGGGGAAGGAACGCTTGGTAACGGATAAAAGCCGGAAATAACTTGAGCAACAATTGCTTGTGTTGTTGTTACCGGTTGAGCTGCTCCTATTCCTCCTTCTGCTAATATTCCAACTCTCCCCCTTTTTAATTCTCTGCTTTTACTCGCGGTTGTTGTGCTGGCACTGCTCAAACTATAACTAAGTCCTTGTGAAACAGATTCCTCTCCATCTTCTCTTTCCGGCTCAGGGGATTCATCTGCCCAGGCATCTTCATCCGATTCATCGTCCTCCTCATCCTCATAGTCATCTTCGTCGGGAGCAGATGGACTATCAGCAGCAACCTTTGTCTTTGATGATGATGACGACAAAGACGATACAATTTGCGTTTGATGTTGTGGGGGAATAGGTGCAAACGTAATTACAGTCTTGGCTTGCTCGCTATCGTAATGGATGTGAACAGGACTTTTATCGTAGTCTCTTTCCTCGTTTTCGTCTCCTACTCCTTCTTCCACATCCTCTCCTTCACGCTCGGCAGTCTTCCAAAATAATCCTTCACTTATATCTCCTGCATTCGGTCCTCTTTTCCTTTTTTCATGTTCCGGACTTTCTCCTGTGGCTTCCCTTGAATCCGGAGAATCTTTCCCTTCACTTCCAACTGAAGACACTGACTTGGCTGGAGATAGAGTCTCCCTGTGACTTAAATCAATTTGAATAGTATTTTTACTTTGTAATGGCGGAGCTGTCACTACTCCTGTACTTTTCACCGGGCTTAACTGAATCTGAACAACATTTGGTTCAACCGTACTGTTACTAGTTGCAATACTCCCTTCACTTTTACTCAATTCAATAACGATTGTATTACTACTTTGAGTGAAACTTGGAACGGAAACGGGAACAACCGAAGGAGAGCTACCAATTGCAGCACTGGCGGCAGCAGCAGAGGATGATGATGACCTTTGAACTCTTGGCTTGGGCACTTCCTGTTTTCTTCGTTGGCTTAATATTTCTGCTTTCTCTTTAGCTTTCTCTTCAACTTTTGCTTTCTCTTCTACTTTCACTTCCTCTTCTACTTTCACCTTCTCTTCTCTGCTTTCCTTTGTCACTTTCTCCTTCTCATGGTCATCATCCTTGTCTAAATCAGGACTTGGTGAAGAACTAGACGGTGATTCAGTCTTTGTGAAGGTGGAAGGCTGCTGCTCTTGCCTCTGTTGTCGCTCTGTCTCCTGCTCTTCCTCTTCGTCTTCTGGAGAATAATCTCGTGGTGGATACAACTCAGCCTCGCTCGCGAATCGCACATGACCTTTCTCTCCAAGTTTCTGTCGCTTGGGATTGGGGAGCGTGCGTACGGCTGTTGGATAGTACTGATCTTCCACTCCTACTGGAGCGTCTGCTGGAATGACTGTTGCTACTCCAGCTTCCTTTCGCGGACTCCTCAGCACAACCTGATGTGGCTGTGGTTGACTTATAAAGCGGACGTGGCTTGGACTAGGCAAGATCCGCACGGTGAACCTGCCCGTGTTCTGGCACAACTCTGAGCGTGGAGCCTTTGCAGGACTCCATACTCGATCATCGTTACTCCCGTTTTCTGCTTCATCATCATCACCGTCTCCCTTTGCTCCTTTTCTAGCACTAGCGGCATCAGCACTATCGCTGCTGCGAGAGGTAGCTGCTTTCTCTTCAGAGGAGCGTGTCGTGGAAGGAATAACATCATCGTCGTAGTCTTTTGGTAGCGGGCTTGGTGTCCGCACTGGACTGCTCTCTACAACTGTTGCTGTTGGTGCAAATGTTACTCGGGGAGAAGCGCTTACAGGACTGGATTTTGCACTAGTGACTAGCTCAAAGGACGGCTCACTGTAAATAGGACTGACTTTCCCTCTAATCGGACTATGGGTAATACTAATACTCGACTCGCTAGCTGCAGGGCTTAAACTCAATGAACTGTCTGCTGAGCCTCCACTCGTAGGTCGAGGTGGAATTGAGAGCTTCTTTGGCGGAGGACGAGGACTGAGCACAGGTTTCGGAAATAATTTTGGCTTGGTCCGCGTTGGCGTTAAAAGGCTACTTGGTTTATTACTAGAGTATCCTGAGGGCAACGGAGAAGATGAAGGTGCTGCTGTTGTGGGGGTGGCAGGTGGAGTTGAGCTAGCGCCAGTCACAATTTTTTTCGCCTGTGGTGGTGGAGGTGGCGGTGGTGTTTTAGGTGGTGGCTGCCTACGAGTTTTACTATCATGATCACTCCGAGTAGTTTCCGGGCTGGGATTCTTTACAGTGATTTGAGGTGGCTCCCCAGGTAATGGTGGTGGAGGTAGTGGCGGAGGTGGTGGTGGCGGTGGCGGAGGAGGAGGCGCTGGTGCTTCTTGACTACTAGGTGTTGTTACTGATGTTCCTCCAGACGGTTTTGCTGTTGATGTTTTTTCCTCCGTAGTTTCCTTGTCGTTCGTCGTGGTAATGATGTTAGGTGCAGGACACGCCTGCTTTTCCCTCTTTACAGCAAACTCTTCTTTCACTTCTTACTACAGAGGAAAATGCTCAAAACCTTGCTAGATAACGCTAATAAAAGGCATTGATAACGAAGGAGAAAGCACTTTCAATTTCATTGAGATTTCCGGTGATAGTGTCAAGATTGCATTTTCACTGATCAACCGTCAACATCTATTCACGTATTACGATTTTATCAACAAAATTCAACATCATGTATATAGGCTCAGTCTCCTTTGTCGCATAATATAGCAATCCACTTTAACAATGTTATTGCTGTATTTCACATATATAGAGCGTTAGTCCAAGACAGTAAGCATTATTATCCTATCTTTCCAGCAATAAAAACAACGCTTGATGGTTACTCAACAAAGACATTCTCGTCTCTACCGTTTAAAACTAAGCCGTTTTTGTAATGTTTATGGCAAGCACTGAGCAGCTAAGAAGATGAGCAAAAGGAGAACACGATACTCATATGAGAAATCCATACAGCATTAGAAAGGATGGCGCTGATGCCAATTCCACTGATACCATTCAAATCTTATTCACTCTTATTCAATCTTTTAATTGTGCCAAAAAATTTGTGCGAATTGATTTTATGCGAACGGTGCTTTATGCGAACTGATTTGTGCGAAGTGCCCGAACACGATTCACTCACAGCCTCATCAAGACAGACTAGCGTGTGATAATAGTAAAATCTCCCTTGTCTCTAAATGTTATCATTACACAGTCGGAAAACTGTAAGCATCAACATTAACGATAATAGCACTCAATACACACACGCACGTATATATTATGTAGTACTTCAACCTATTCATTCCGATCAGTTCACAGATACTTCATTCCCTTCATCTTTCTTCCTCGGAAACACATGCACACACACTCACTTTAGGTTTTCTCACTTTCTTTACCGTTTTACCTCATTTCCACACATCACTTCCAGTTACACAAAATCCCTTACCTACAACCACACAGTCTTACATGTCTATGTATGTACACCTATGTATGTCTGTTAGAAAAAAGTAATGTTCCCCTGTCTCGTGATGATAAGTCCTTTAAAGTGCGAAGGCGTTGTGTTTCCACTTTAGCTCGTTACACACAGAAGAAGCAGTTCCTCACTGCTCATTTTTATCTCTAAAGATGATTTCCTCTATTTTCACTTTTACAACGAGTCTTCGCACTGCATGCCTCAAGGAAGATGAGGATGTGTAGAATGAGGAATGGGATATAAAGTCGAATGGATGAACCGGAAAACGAGAAGCGGTATAAGTAGTGAAGAGAGAAAAGTACGTGTTACGTTTTCAAGAAGATGGAGAAATTGTGCACCAATCGATATTACTCTTCAGTATTATATTATCATGAACATCATCATCATTGCCCACACAACGGAGACCCTTATCTTTGTACTTGGTGAACGATTAGATTTCAAAGGAACCACTATTATCCCACAATTCTATACACTTGTACATTGACACAACAAGAAGAGATTAGCAAAAGGAAAGAACGTTGTTGAGTACCAGAAAGAAAGATGAGAGTAGATGAGCAACATCAATAAAAGTTACACTTTTCAACTTAAAAGTGCTCACTCTGATATTAAACTAGTAATTTGATACCTCAAAAATGAGTTTGAAATTGGACTATTGAACCATGTGTCACTGAATGTCAAGCGCCACTCTAAAGTGGACAAAGCGGGTTCTCAAATAAACTAATGTTTAAGTAACACAACACGTTGACAGTCACGACTAGAAGTGGATTATGTACATAAAAAATACAGCCGAATGTCATCAACACTCATACATTTGAAATTGCTTTTTTGTGCAAGCTATATAGAGCACTCAAAACTCATTACACACAAGTCCACCCACATGAAACCAACTTTATAATAAACGTTCACATAGACAGTCGTGCACAAAAATTCGTACTGAAAACAGTATGCCACATTTTTTGTCAAAGAGACTCGCGATCTTTCTTACAATAGCGCCACTATCAATAATTTGAATAAACAAACAAGCAACGCCATCACCAAATTTATCATCATCGCATTCACCATTCACGATTTGAAAGGAAATCAATGGAAAAAATAGACCTGCTCAAACATCCTATGTTCTATGACATATGTAATGATGGCGACTGGCTTATTGTTTATGGTAAGCTCACACAGATGGATTGGAAAGTAGTAAAAAATATGTCGGTGTCAATTCTCATTCACCAATATCATTAGTAAACGCCATTTTACTTCTAGCCACCACAACAGCAACTTACTTTTTGTTCGCCATGTGTGCCTTAATCTTTCTATGTACCCATCAACTACCCACATGCCTTTCCTTTTCCCTTTTCATTCTGCATCACTATCCATTGCTTTCCTGGCGTCCTTTTATTGGAAAGACACATTTATCTTGTCTTCACATGCGATTCGTTGTCAATGTACCTTAACGAAAGGTAGCCATTCAGCCAGAGCATGTTACGAAGATGAAAGTGACTTGCTGCTAGCTACTTTATACTCCTTTTATATGTAAGTTTTAGCGGTTCAACTGAAAATCAGCAGCCGCAACACAAATAGCCAGCAGAACACGGAAAATATCTATTGTATCAAATTCTGTACTTTTAAACATGAAACTACCTAGATATAGAGAGTGTATCTTTACTTTAGAATATCTATGAGAATCGTTAAATGACTTGAGTACAAACCATGTATTTATGTATGAGCATGTAACAAAGTAATGATCAAGAATTATCGACCCATTGAACTGAAAGAAGAAAGACAACACTTCACCTCTCTACCGAGTCGTGCTCTATTTCTACCATGTGCACATTTCTCCTAACATGGTAGTTTATATTAGTCAATCTTCCTCCCGGTCAGACTTTTTTGGGTGAACATTTGTGTTTTCAATAAAGCGGTATATATGTAAGAGATAAACTATGTATATAATATATAACCCTGTTTGAAAAGACTGAAACAGCAGCAGAGCACGTAAAGAAAGAAGAGAACAAGTTGCTTGTCCTGGATTTCTTTATTCTTACAATAATAACAGTGCCTTTACAGTATTAAGTAAAACACTGATGCTGTCTATATTTATATCCAGTTAGACAAAAAGAAAATTTAGGAGCCTTATGCTGCTATAACGGCTGCTCTAAGCTGTGTCATATTTTTTGTTTTTCTTTCAGATGAGTTCATGCCAACTTTTAGGACTAATGCGTATTCTTTGATGCTCTTCCTTTATTCTTTGAATTCTCAGTACTAACCGTACCATATGTAATGTATATTTTACTCAAATAAATAGAATGTTCTATCCTATTGTCTTTTATGTAGTAGTCACGAAAAAATAAAGTGATTTTTTCAGCTTAAAGCTTTGTAAAAGTAGCATATTGTTTTATTTGGACCAGGGAGCATTATGGCCAGTCAGTTTGAGCACGAAAAAATAGGTAAACAAAAGGGCTAACGAGGAAGAATTGCTTTTACTGATGAAATATTTGAGATTGTTTGCTGGATAAGGAATAAAATGGCTCAGAGTTTTGAGAAAAAGAAAATACATTCGAGCATTTCGTTTTGTACTTTTCTCGCAATGATGATAACAGGCCGATGGTGTGTCTTTTTAATATACCTATATACCTCAACGTTTTTATTATTGCAAGGCGGTGAAAGTGGTTTCAGTCGTCTGACATGTGAAATCAGCAGAAACACAGTTCAGTCATGTTCTATTCCATTGTACACATTATGTACTGCTTCTAGCACTTATTTAAGAATACCAAAGTCTGAGCAAAACATTCATAGTTCGTAAAATGTAATATACGAAAAGATTAGAGTTGACGTGTGCAAATGTACTGATAAAGTTTAAAAGAGTCATTCACAATTCAACTTTCATAAAACATATACATATCATAATGTTATAGGTAGAAACGTTGTACATATAAGAAGAATAAAAGTTTCATCTAAAGTCATGTCATTAATAGAAAAGTCCGTTGTCACTTGGCACTGGACATAACTTCGGGAATTTATAATTAACCTGTGGCGCGGTGATAAAATTGGATGTGTTGATGATGATTGATAGCAACCAGTCAAGCATACATATATATAAACAGTTAAATACTACTTTGAGATCAATTTAGATAATACTTGCGTTTCATTGTTTAAGCAGAATGTATAAAAATATACAAGAATATATAAGTCTAGTTAGTGAAACCATATCTAAACCACATATACAACATAATATTATTATTATGTGAAGAATGTCTATTTTAGTATTGTGCCGATACTAAACTTATGCATTATGATACCTAATCAAGCATAGGTGCAAAAGTGAGTTGGACTTTAGTTTATTTGACTGACAAACCTTCACACTATACAATTCAAAACAAAAATATAATATTTGTATATTGAGTTGACTAACAATAGGACTGACAGAGAAACCCAAACAACCCTCCCGCTGAAACTTTCCATTCACTTGTCAAAAACACTCTAGTTAGCCACGCATAAAGCACGAGAAAAGAATATAACACGCTGTAGTACTCAGCAAGAGCTTGAAATACAAACATGTACAATGAAATCGTTAGCTAGCTCTATATGTTCTGTATACTTTTACGCACATGTGGTACAATAACTGGGGGACAGGACTGCCACTATGCAAACTGTAACTTATAGTCATCTTAAAAATGATCTGACTGCATTTTCTTCATGTTCCATGTACGCAAGCAATGCGTACCTTTCTTTTTTAACCAACTGATTGTAAAAAAATATTTTGGTGCTTATATCTCAACTTTCTGAATCACGTTAATTATTTCTTGTATATATCCTTCCCTACATTTTGTCACTACTATTCTAAGCAGTTAAATCTTCAACTGAAACAAGAATACGAAACTTTTGAGTGTAACTTCTCTTCCTGTGCCAAGAAAATTTTTTCAACTATGTTTTTATTCTCAACCAAGCTAAACATATTCCAACTCACACTACACTTAGCACCAGAAGTCATTAAAAATGGCGAAAGCTGGAACGAAACAAGATATTCTTCCATTATGCATAGAAAGTGTGTACCTTTAGCATAAATATATGTTTTATATGTATTTTTGTATACTTGTTTTGTTTCAAACTAGTACAACTACTTTATATACAGGAAACACGTCACGTTAGCAGAAACTGAAAAATGTATTAATTTTTTAAAAGGGTTGCAGTAGAAATTTGCTGCATAACTGGGTATTCTGCACCTACATCTACTGGATCTCGCTACACAGAAGTAGCTATGAATCAAAAATTCCAGCCATAAAATACATAAGCCAAAGCCAAGAACCCTTAAAGTTGATAATATAAATCACAAAAATAATTAGCAAACAATACAATTGCTCCTGCACTATTTTTTTTTAAATAAAAAGACATAAATGCTAACTATAAACATAATTTGAGTATGCACACTCCGTAGAATTGTTACAGTATGAAAATACATCTATATTGTACAAGTATTCCATGTTTTCTTAATCGTCACTACAATCTACATTAAACTAAACACATAAAACGTATTTATGCATCAGCAGTTTTTCGGTTTTCATGTTACGTCGATAAGGATCTCGTCACATAAAGACTTGGAATATACATATTTATTTCGTAGATACGTATACGTAAAAATATACTCAGGTGAATTTTATTTTAGAACAGCTTTATTCCTACACGGGAAAGTGAAAGCACATCATGTGAATATACACACACGCACAACATGGGTAAGACGTTGGGAAAAACAAAAGCATATATGTACAGCATTATATACTACTCTATTATACAGATACTGGTTGCTACCACGCGCACCACCACATCACCCACCACCACCACTAGCAAAATTCTTGTGTTCCGTTTACTGTGACACATACATGAGATGGAATATCTACTGTGCACACTGAGTTTTCTCCTAAAGCACATTCATGGTATCACCATCAAATCCACGACACGTTTTATTGCGGACTGGTATCAAAACGAAAAGAATGAAACAAGTTTCTCCAACAGTCACAAGTTAAATCCGGAATCAGGCAAAGTACATATACGGATATTGTGTATAGTACTTGGACATGCACAGAGAAAATGTAATTCTTCAAACACACACGGGTACCACCATCACTACCACTGCATTACATGCCATGTTACTCACCACGATGCATTTTTGCAGAGAAACCGTACAACAACAATTTGTGTGTTCACGCAATACTTCCTACTGTACTATATAGTACTTGTACACTACCATTCACTCTTAATACACACTTTCCCCTGCCTCTCATACTTTGCAGCACTACTACCATGCACTCCTCTCTCTCAAGCAAGTGCTTATACTGATGACAACCACTGCTACACCAGTGTGATGTGGAGAACGACGACGATGATGATTGTAAAAGTTCAAGAGAACACGAAAATGGCAATAGGAAAAGGAGAACGTGCTTATCCACTACAATGTTATATGGCATACGAAACAGCCATAGCTGAGTGAGTCTAGTAGTGAGAGAGATGATGGAAAAGAGAAAGAGTAAGTAGTGGGGGAAGACGATGTCTACGAGTAAAGCGAACTGCCGGGATGTTGTATTTTTTCTCTGCTTCTTTTCTCCGCTCCTTTCTCTCTGCACTTTCTTTTGCTCGGAGAATACTGTTCGTAGTGATTCAGTATGGTGAATATACAGGAGCACTACTCTCTTCCTTCAGTCGTCAACGAAGAAACACAAGGCCCCTGCCAATGCCAACTGCAAAAACAGAACTGACTCTTCTCTGACTGTTAGCTGCTCTTGAGAGCTTGTACACATCTCTCACCCGTTCAGTTCACTCCAGAGCTAGTTGGCACTACCACCACCATCACTACAACTGCTGATACTACTTCTATGGCCAAGACGGCAGGCTAGGATGCCTGTTCGATGAGTATGTGTACATGTGAGTGAGTGTGTGCTGCCTGCTGCTACAAGCATCCCTATTTCGTATTACATTCAGCTAGGCATATATAACTGGCATTATTTGTAGGCACTAGGAAGGAACTGAGCAATGGGCACATATATTTATAGCGTGGACCAAAGGCAAAGAAAAGTACTATGTTTGATTGCACGTTTTTGTCGTGTCTACTATTCCATGCAACTCCCTCATCGCACAATGTACTAGTTACTATTATATCTTGATGTTATATATGCGTTATACCGTTTGTCTATATTACACATTGTTAATAAAAGGAAGGAGAGAAGAAGAAGAAGCGGCAGTTGTTGGTATATATACATAATATACAATGTATATCTCACATTATAATGTAGTAGTTATTTGGAAACTGCTTTCCATTTATATGCACATACGTAAAGTCTTCAAGTGAAATCCCAGTTTCTACTAGTGCAAATGTAAAGGAAAGAATAAAGAGATGATGATGGTGGTGATGATGACGACGATGATGCCAGTCAGCCATGCCTAGCTTTACTTTCACCAGCCCTTTCACATTCACGTCCTTCTTTACTTCACCGCCAGCATCATCATCATCGGCAGTAGTTAGCTTTTGTGTTGAACCGTAGTAATACGTTTAAATGTTTATGGATACAAACACAAGAATGAAGCTTGCCATACATACATATATACATTTTCTAAGCAAGTAAATACTAGACGCACATATTATGTAACTATAAATACCAAAGGGAAAATGGTCCATTATGCCTTCCACCCTCAAAAACCCAGAACGTAAAGAAGTGGTCTAATAATAATGATGATGGTCATAATATGTATCGTAGCAGTTTGTGTTATTTTGGGTTACATGGATGCAATGCAAAAGTACATGGATTGAACAACAGTTGCAAAATATCCACGAATTTATCATTCAGACCGATGAATGGATCGATATCTTATGAATGGGCCTTTACAAAATAAATTGGAACATGACGTAGAGTATAATATAAGTAATTTGCTTTCACTGCTTTTTCCCTAAAATTGTTCCGGATAGTGGTACTAGTCGTCAGTGGAAGTATTCCCGAATATTGATATCAATGAAAAGAAATAAAGAGAATAAAAGAAGATGCTTTTTTTCTTTTCATCTACTTTCTATCTGTTGTCTATATTTTTTCTACCTTTCTCTCTGTCTACAACTTGATCCTTATCCCTTAGGCCAAGAAAACTATATTTTACAGTGTAAACCCAATTGCAATACTTTGCAGACAGTGATATAACCCCCGTGTTAAACATAATTTTTTAAATCCGCATAACTCAG
>JAHZMV010006849.1:0-17857 GCA_027743765.1 Coecobrya sp. COE2
CTTCTAATTATGTCGTCTTCTTTCGATGAAATTAACTTTGCAGTTCTTTACTAATTATTTTCATATCACCAAATAATAATTGTCAATTGTTGTTGTATGTTTGATTTATCTGTTTGTGCTAAATATATTGTGTATTTTATGCAATTCTATTCATATCCCTAATCACTAAAATAATCATCATTTTCCAATGTGTGTGCTTGTCCATTGTACATTTATGTGTCTATATTTAGATAACTATTAATTGGTATGGGTTACTTGATAACCTTGTACTGGAAACGAAAGTGTGCTCATATTGTGATTAACGCAGTAGCAGTGTTTAAAATAAATGTGCTGTTTACTAAAAATTGTATGTACTGAAATGAATGATTTTATATTTTTGATGTGAATATTGGGTATTTTCAATTGTTACAACAGTTGCATGCTGCTGCTAAGTATTTAGTCATTTTCTAATGATAAATACATTCCTAATGTTAATTACCGTTTTTAGATTACCTTAACTAAAATAAACAATTAGAAAATATATAAAATAAATGAAATCGCTTGAAGTGTTTAGATTTTTAGAAGAAAAAAACAGTTAGTTCAATAGTTTTCGTTAGGTTATACACTAATCGTAAGACTTTTAAGAGTGGCAAAATGTCAACGTGACACTATTTTTAATGTCTTCCTACGATTTTGTCTGTACATAAATCGCCAGATTGTTAAATCGTACAGTTGAAGAAACTATTTTAATTTACAAAATTAATAAAGAAAAAGAAAGTAGTTTTTTACTTGTGTTGTTTGTCGTAACCTCCCTCTCTCTAATATCCACTCACTGTTTGACCATCCACCTTATTTAATCATGTTTTTGAGTGCCCTATCATCCCTACATAACCGGATAATCATCAGTTCATTTAAAAATTAATCATACAATTATTTTAGTGTATTAAGCTAATGGTATAAATTTGTTGCTAGAAAGACTGGACAGCGAGCTCACTGGCTCCTTAGACCAAACTGGGTTTTCCTTTACCTCGTGGACTTGGCTGTGGAGATGATCTCAGTGATTATTTGACCGAGTTAACTACTTCGAAAATTGTATTATTATCAGCTATATTACTTAATTGCCATCATAATTTCATGCACACTTCGCATTAGATATATGTTTATATTTTGATTTATTTTATGATTTGCTAAATAAAAATGTTCATTCCACAAAAGTATCAGATATCTCATCTTGCCCCAAAACTAGGTAATTTCCTAAATTTACTCTCAACTCATACATTTTGCAAAATGCAACAACAAAGACCAAAATGTAATTTCTAGTGCATGCATCAAATATATCGTTTCTTAAATAATTTTATGGGGTGAAAAGTTTGGAAGACAGAAAAAATCATGCGTATAGTTTAAAGCCCCTTTCCCATTCCCATACGTCATTTCCAAACTGATCAGAGAGAAGGTCTAAGACAGCCACGGTCCACGGTGGGAGAGTCATAGGCCAGCAGCAGCCCGGCTTACGGTATGGTGTATGGGTACTGTACGGTCTGGGTTTCTTTTTCTGGAAAGATTTACGACCTTCATCTTATAGCTTATAAGAAGTAGATTATTATTACCAATGCATTGGTACTCATGAAATGCTATCAATGAAATGAACATTGCAGTGCATTACAATGTTCATTTCATGAAGCTTCATGTAAAATTTTAGATCCACTCACACCACCGACAAAACTTTTTTCAGGTACCCGTTTGTTCATCGTTTCTTACATACATTCACATATACTGAAACAGAAATGAAATGAATGCCCTCAAAAACTGACAAGTAAGCTATTGTTAATTTTAGAAATGGTCGATCGACATTTTCCATATCAATGACACCCGAATGCCAAGGTACAATAATTTAGTCTAAAAGTGCTTTGCATAAATCTACATTCCTTTACTAGCATTCAGCGGGCGTCTATAAGAAGCGTATTGAAATTGTGTTCCTCACCAAATAATTTACATTATTCCTTACTTACCTTGACCAAACTCGGAAGAAAAGAAACTTGTAATTTTCAAGCTTTTGTAGCATTACATCGTATTTAAGTGATAAATCTCTGAAGAATATTTAAAGTAGTCCACAGTAATGCCACCAAAACTAAAAAAGAAATGGCCAAGGGGACAAAGAAGATTGAGAAACTGCCTTCGTTCCACAGGTACATTAAAGACAAAATAGTACTTTGTGTTAGTACAATATTTATCGTCTCTACTGAAACTATTATAATTTCAGGATCTATATTTATAAAATATCTTATTAAAATGGATAATAATCAGTTAATTTTGGGGGACGGAAACCAAGTAGGAAACCAAGTAAGTGATTTGATTTGATTGCATTCACTATTTTTCAGTGAAGTTAATTTATTATACATTGTTATAACATGGCCATGAATTGTAGGGGGGGAACAACGCTGGAGAAATTAATGTTATCCAGGCTGGTTTGTCCAGAAGGGAAGGGAATCAACACGAAGCAGTAAGTGTCGATTAAGCGATTTCAATTTCTTTTAACTTATTCTAACTTAGAGCACAGTCATATGTCAGGCTAAAGTATTATTGTATATTTTTATGCAGCATTAAAACTGCTCATTACTGCCATTATGCAAATTATCATTTAAATTGTTTTACATCAAATCATACTAGCATGATGCTAGTAGCATTTTATCCAGAGAAAGAGCATCATAGGGTTTTAGAAGTTCGCCAAATTCCCCAACAATTGCCGTTTGATTTCATTGTTACAGGAAGCACCCCAAGCGCAGCCGCAACCACCACCACCCTACCACGATTATTGGATGAAAACAGTCCTTCCAAAAAAGAAGCAACGACTCGAGGAGCTGGCTGAAGAAGAGAATACGATAATTAAGGATGTTCTTGACAATCTGAATAGACGGTATGATGAGGTTCTGGCAGAGAAAGCAGCTATTGAACGAGAGAGAAATGACCTCATAGCTACACACGAGCAAGCGCTCGAGGAATTCAATGCCAAATTGGAGGAAAAAGAACGAGAACTGGCAAAAAATAATGCTGAAAAGGAAGATATAAAGGATACTTGATTTTTTGCAGTCGAATTTGATGCTAAATATCATCCTTCATATTAATGACATTTGTATTAATATTATACTATTATTATATTGTTAAGTATTCCTCCAACAAGTTACTGTTAGCAAAATGTTAGCAGAAGGTAAATTAGCAACAGTTTTCTATAACCCATTGATCTTCTAATTATGTCGTCTTCTTTCGATGAAATTAACTTTGCAGTTCTTTACTAATTATTTTCATGTCACCAAATAATAATTGTCAATTGTTGTTGTATGCTTGATTTATCTGTTTGTGCTAAATATATTGTGTATTTTATGCAATTCTATTCATATCCCTAATCAGTAAAATAATCATCCTTTTTCCAATATGTGTGCTTATCCATTGTACATTTATGTGTCTATATTTAGATAACTATTAATTGGTATGGGTTACTTGATAACCTTCAATTCTTACAACAGTTGCATTCTGCTGCTAAAAGTATTTAGTCATTTTCCAATGATATAAATACATTCCTAATGCTAATTACCGTTTTTAGATTATCTTTACTAAAATAAACAATTAGAAAATATATAAAATAAATGAAATCGCTTGTAGTGTTTAGATTTTTAGAAAAAAAAGCAGTTAGTTCAATAATTTTCGTTAGGTTATACACTAATCGTAAGACTTTTAAGAGTGGCAAAATGTCAACACTTCTGACACTATTTGTAATGCCTTCCTACGATTTTCTCTGTACATAATCGCCAGATTGTTAAAGCGAACAGTTGAAACTATTTTAATTTACAAAATTAATAAAGAAAAAGAAAGTAGTTTTTTACTTTGCGTGTTTATCGCAACAAGATTACTTTCCTCCCTCTCTCTAATATCCAATCACTGTTTGACCATCCACCTTATTTAAATCATGTTTTTGGGTGCCCTATCATCCTTACATAAAATTGTTTTATTATGAGCTACATTACTTAATTTCCATCATAATTTCCTGCACACTTCGTATTAGATATACCTATGTCTATATTTTTGTTTTATTTTAGGATTTTCCTAAAAATTTTAGGCTAAAATGTTCATTTCACTAAATTATCAGTTATCTCATCTTGCCCCAAAACTAGGTAATTTCCTAAAACTCTAAAGACTCGTACATTTTTGCATGCATTTCTGCGAGAAATATAGTTATTTAGGCATTTAGCACACCTGCTTCGTAGCAGATATTGGCAGCTTGGATATATCTGCCACCCAAGCTGCCAGCATTTTCCGGGAATCACTTCTGTCGCGAGTGCAGAGCTTGGTTCACTCAACCTGGTTTTAGATCATCAAATACATCTGTTCCAGACTGCCAATCCTCGTCATTTCCCGAGTTTTTTTGTGTGTGCTGCTATGTTGCAGGATGACAGCCTATACGAACAATTATCTTTTTGTATGCGTCAATTAAACAGCTAAAGCTCTCTGTGTGCAGATAATTTTTGTTTGGATTGTGTAAAGTGACACTGCTCTGGAGAGAAATGGTTATGAGGACAGAAATAGCCAGAATACTTTTTCAGGTGGTAACATAGTTAGTTAATAGACGGGGAACTGGCAGCTTAAATTAAATTGTATACGTGTGTAACATTGTCATTCACAATTCGCTCGAGACATGGCCTTCTGCATTCATTTTCGCGACGCTGGGTAGCAGGTTTTGTTGTAGGGAGCATTTGCGGTGCTCTCTCGGTCCTCTTTTTCCATAATTACTTTTCCGCCCCACCCAAAGGTAGTTAAGATTTAATTGAGCAAAAAGATGTAGTATGAGAAAGGGAAGATGAGGGGTTTTAATTGGTTTTGTAGCTGCAGCTTCGGACGGTGTGCTAGTGGACTTGGCATGGAGGGAAGTGCTCATGAGACAGGAAATGAATGGCGTCAAGTCTGTTCAGGAAGGAGTCCTTACTCTTCACAAACAGCGTCATGATCCGAAAAAGCTGGATGGAACGGATCCGAGGCTGCTTGCTGTATGAATTCTGACTAGTTTAAATGAAACTGACTGTTCCAATAATATTTAAGTCTGTTATGATAAACATGTTTTTAAAATTGTTTTGTAGGAAATGGCAGTTAGTAAATGTGAAGTGATTCAAGTGGCGATTGTATGTGCTGGCCATAATTCTAGTCGATCTTTGGTTACCCTCATTAAGTCCATGCTTTTTTACCGAAAAAATCCGCTTCATTTGCACTTTATCACGGACGCCAAGGCACATCTTATCCTTAGCACTTTATTTGACACTTGGAGCATACCACAAAGTAACCCATTTTATACTTCTAGAATACCTATTCATTCAAATCATTTCAAAATTGTATAATTAGTAACCAAGTTAAAATCTTATAATCTCTTTTTAGTGGAAGTTAGCTTTTATCTGGCTGATAATGTCGTCCCTGAAGTCAGTTGGATACCAAATAAGCACTATTCAGGTGTGTATGGATTGCTAAAGTTAACTTTACCAAAAGCTTTGCCTGCCACTCTCCAAAAAGTAATCGTGCTGGACACGGATGTCACTTTTGCCACCGACATTGCCCAGCTTTGGGCATTGTTTCAGAACATGAAAACTGACCAGGTCGGTATTCCATTTAACTATGCAACTTAATTATTTTTATGTCCCCAAGTTTTAATCAATGACTTTATGTTATTCTCTGGTTTTCAGGCAATTGGCCTCGTAGAAAACCAAAGTGACTGGTACTTGGGAAAGTTATGGAAAAATCATCGCCCGTGGCCAGCGTTAGGTCGTGGCTATAACACAGGTAACATTTGTATAATTAATACCTTCTTATCCTCCGTTAATTACTATGTACAGTATTTAATAATTATGATTCTTTCTTGTAACGTAGGGGTAATACTGATGGATCTTTCGAAACTGAGAGGACACAACTTTTCATCTGAATTTGGATTGTCTCTTATCATTTGTACTAGGTTCATTAATAAATGATTACTTAACTTTTCAGGTAATTCATTGGAATTCCCCGAAAAAGTTAAGAGTTAAGAATAAGCACGCCGAGTTTTTCCGCAACTTGCACCTCACCTTCTTGGAGTACGACGGCAACCTTCTCAGACGAGAACTATTTGGCTGCAGTAATTACAGTAAACAATCGTCCAGTTACGTTAGTCATGAGCAGGTATACTTCGAGCATTTCCGTTTAAATCATTTTATTTGTATAGACAAGTGTGTCTCGTAATTTAGTTCAAAATGACTGTTCCTATCAAACTAGATCAACGAAGATGACTCCTGTTATGAGTTTCGAACAGTTAAGTATATAAAATACAGAACACATCTCTTTTACTTGGATTATGATTACGAGCAAGACACTAAAGACGGGAGTAGCAGCGAATGGGATGTTACATTAGTAGCGCAACTGTCTATGGATCGTTTGCAAATGATCGAGTCACTAGCAAAGCATTGGGAAGGTATGAATTATTGTTAGCATTTCTTATTACCGGAAGTTAATAAAACGTGAGGATGATGAATTTAACACTTAATTTTTAGGACCAATAAGTTTAGCTTTGTACATGTCAGATACAGAGGCTCAACAATTTCTTAGCTTTGTGTTGGCTTGTGAAACGTTATCATCCAGGAAAAACATTGGTTACCATGTCGTTTACAAGGAAGGGGTGAGCAACTAACTCTACTTGTTTAAGAATATTGGCAAAACTGATATTAATGTTTGATTTATACTATATTATTTTACCTCGATGATTTTAGAGCCTTTATCCAATCAACTTTCTGAGAAATGTGGCATTGGGCCAGGTTACCACACCATACGTGTTTTTACTTGACATCGACTTCCTTCCGATGCTTGGCCTGTATCCTTATTTAAAACGCGTCATGTCAAACCTTCATATGACAGATGGCAACAAGGTATGTCGCATCCTTTAACTTTAATTGTTAAAGCTAAACGTTTTAATCCTCGCCAATATTTATTTTATTATATTAGGCTCTTGTTGTGCCCGCATTTGAATCCCTGCGTTACCGTCTCAATTTCCCGAAGAGCAAAGCAGACCTTTTAAAAATGTTGGATGTCGGTGACCTGTTCACATTCCGTTATCACGTGTGGCCCAAAGGGCATTCAGCCACGGATTATCCGAAATGGCGATCTGCTACAACTCCATACAAGGTTATATCGCGAGACGATTAGTAACTAGCATTTGTTAATGTAACTTTGTTATTAACCATTTACTTACATTAACCTTGTTTTCAATTAGGTAAACTGGGAGGAAGATTTTGAGCCGTATGTGGTGGTGCGAAGGGACGTTCCAGAATTTGACTTGAGGTTCGCAGGGTTTGGTTGGAATAAAGTTAGCCACACGATGGAACTCGAGGCACAAAATTATCAATTCATTGTTCTACCAAATGCTTTCGTTGTCCACATGCCACACGCACCCAGCCTGGATATTGCAAAATATCGGGCGAATCCTTTGTACAAAAGGTACAACGTTAACTGTTCTTTATTACTGTTAAATAGAGATTACTTGATTCTATACTTTTGTTTCAATTTACTAAATTTGGTATATATTTAATTATTCACAGGTGCCTGGACACTTTGAAGAATGAATTTATTGGGGATTTATCAGTAAAATATGGACGGTCTTTTCCCATCAATACTTAACTTAATTTACTCTACTTTTGTAATATTTTACTGACATTAATCATCTAACCGAACAATCTTAATGGATGTAACCAAAACAACAGAAATACTCTCATTAACTTATTTATACTTTTAAATATTTTACTACCATTCTTCTCACATCAAAACTACCTACTTAAAAACCTTTCGAAACAGTCACCACCAGCTAACAACTTGTAAAGACTTTCTTTTTATTACCAAAATGCAAACCGTTTTAAAATGTTACCTTTTTTGAATAAAATATATATTTCATTTATTTTTATTAATAAAACATTAAAACAATATCAAGCTATACCTAAATCCATATAACTTCCTGGTTTACGCCACCAAACAAATAGTTGCAAAAACCTCTGTACTTTTGCAATTCATTCATTTTCATTCATTGAATGCATTCTCGTAAACAGAGTTCAAAACATCACCTAAAAATGCACCATTAGCAAACTAAAGACATAAATAGCCTAAAATAAAACCATGTGAAAAAAATTGCACACACTCTAAAAAACATTCATTTTCTTTGTTCCAGGCAGTTCCTTGCCAATTTACCAATCATTACTCCAGCGTTTCATCTACAAAAGTAATTAAGGTAACGCACACAAGAAACAACATGCAATTAAGATCTTGAGGAAAATTATATTCAGTTAGTTAGTTAATGTCACTGTATTACAGATTGCATACTAAAAACCCATCATCACATCATATCTTGATTTATGCATATCACATTTTTGCATGCAACGCATCGCATATCACGCACTGGCCTAGTGCCTGCATGCACTCCTCCTTGCATATTGAACGTGCAATGTCTGCTCTATCAACACATTACATAGCTTTTGCGTGATAATTGAGAGCCTTCATTTTTTAGTGAATAACTTTATTTCCTAAACATTCTCATGTAACTGATTACTACACATTTTTTTGGGTGTTCAACTTGTTAACCTTTAAACGAACATCCCAATGTTATCAGAGAGCTAACATGTTTAAGTATTATGACTACTACAGTTAAAAGTACATAAAGTGCACAAATGATGCAGTTCATGCAATGGTACAACAAGCATAAAAGGAGCCACTTTATATCGTCATGATGTGTAAAGATGACAGTTATTCAGTAACGGGAAAGCGTTATGGGTGCCCGTTTGATGCACAATGAAAATGCATACAATGACGTCTCTCTGATATGTTTCGTTACATGTTATTTTATTATTCCTCTGCTGTTTGTCATTTAATTTGTATTATTACATAATTAAGTAATAGGGTTTTTGGTTTTTTACTCTGAAAGAATTAAATGGTAAGCAAAGCTCCAGTTCTTATAAGGAAATCTTGAATCTTACAATTATATCCTCAAGATCATAATTTTATGGATCATCAAGTTTCCAAGTCCAAAGCAAACAAGAACCATGCACATTGCACATGCAAGCTTACATTTTACCGATAAGCTTAAAACGGCTTACTCTATACAAAATATGATATAATATGCTTATCATCAACATCAAAATAATACATGCAAATTGTTTATACATGACTAATTTATGACTATTTATTTACAATACCACATTGATGATTATGACAATAACTATATATATGTACTTTTTCTATTTATACTTTAACTATCCAGTTTTAAACATTACATAATGATAATCCATAGTCTACTCCGTTTTTCATCCCGGATCCCTTATCAGCCCAACACAAAAGTACACATAAACATTGACCATTTCAAAGTTCATCCTAATCCCAGGGGGTTCAATGCTCATTCATCAACATCCATCCATCCATTCATAACATTTAAACTTGAGAGCAAAAGCCAACCATCTCGGTAGATAAAAAATAAGTTTAATTAACTTCAAACACACGTCAAGTACATGTATACATAACCCTCTCATCTTTATACTTTCAACCCTGCATTCTCAACAAAAATACCTTAAAAATGTAACATACAAAAAAACATAGTCATAATTACATCCATACATCCATACATCATCAAAACTACACATCCATCCATATATCCACTTTCTTGTTATAAGCAGTTAGTCAGTTTGGCATTGGCACTGACTTGGATAAGTTTATCCATAATATTTGCACACACACTCGCATCACTCATATCGCCTCATATCCATGGCAACTTGCCCGTCCGTCTGCTCACCTCACACGCTAGGCTCCTGAGTACAAAGTTCTTTTTTGCAGAGAGGCTGCATCACGTTCTTTGGTTGGTCCACATCATCTCATCTTCTCTCTCTCGTCTCGTCGTCGTTTGTTGCTGCTCCTGGTGGACTGACTGACTGATAAACGTGAGCAGTGTGCTCCCGTTGTCTTCCTTTTTCTGTCTGCATTTTTGCTGCTGATAGTCAAGTCGTGTGCGTGTGCCTACCATTCCAATAAACCAACTCTTTCGCGAGAGGAGCAACCATAGCAAAAAAGCCGTGAACGGCAGGAGGAATCAGCAAGGACGTCTTCAACACAGCAAGGTTGAAGGTGAGCTGCACAGTTAACTTACAAAAGTTAAGTTTTGTGGGAACTATTTTTTTTGGTTGCAACAACTGCTGTGTAGTAAGTAGTGTTGCTGTTGTAGTTTTTCGTACTGGGTTAGTTAGCTTGAGTTTTTTAAGTTTTTGCGGCTTAATTGACTACTTTTAAGTTAGACACGGTGGATGTGTGGATGTTGAAAGAGATTTTTTTTAGTTTTGAGGTTTTTGGGAGAAATTAGGAGAGTTTTAGTCCGGAAAGTTTTTTTTCCTGGTGGGGGCTGATTAGTTTTGTGAAGAGTTGAAGAGTTAGTGGAAAGAGGAAAGTTATTATTTTTATTTGGGTAGGTGCGTAGATTGGTGGTTATTTTGCAAGATTATTTTTTTATGGAGAGAGATGTTGGATGTTTTATTGTAGTTACGTCAGTTATTGAAATAATTAGGGTTTTAAGATTAGATTTTTTTGGTGGGGAGATTAAAGGCTGTGTTTAAGATTGAGTGGTGTCAGGTGTCAGCTGGATAGTTTTTGGGTAGTTTTGGAGATTGGAGATTTTTTAATTGTCTTATCACCACGTGTCGTCAGAGTTTTTTTTAGGTTGGTTTGTTTAAAGATCTTTGGGAGGTTGAAATTGAGATTTAAATGTTATGGGTAGTAATTATTGGTTAGTTAAAGTAGTATTCAAGTATTAGGAATAACAAGTAGTGATTTGTAGTAGTTTGTGTAGGGGTCTCACGGTAGTACGAGTGAAATACATTGGTAATTGGTTGTAGATTAGTTGGGTTGCGTGCTGATAAGTAGATAAGGTAATACTAGTCTGAGTATCATGTTCAAGAGGTAATTTAAGTGTGTATTTTTTGTTTAATTTGGTTTTTAGGAGTCCGAAAGTAGGTTGAGGTGTCATTTTGATATCCTTCTTTCTTACGACTTCCGTGTTTGGATGCGTTTTACCTGTAACATTGTGTGCGAAGTGGTGTTTACTTGATTAACCATAAATTATCTCTTCGGCCTTTCGATTGATAACCTTTGTGAAAAGGAGCGATTCTAGTGGGAAGGATGATTGGAAAGCAATTTCGGCAGCTGGCCAGTTTGGCCGTGGCTGGCTTTGGAAGTTCAAGCGGTCGTATTTTCAAACAGGTAAGGGGAAATACTTAGAACTTTTTATTATTATTTTTAGAACTAATTAGTAGAATCATGTTCCTGATTATTGCTATAATATCCTTTACTTTTTGAACAGGCTCTGACTCCGCTGGTCATTTTTCAAAGTACTTCTCCGATTTGTGTGGTCCAGAATCGGACGTTGGCTTCGAAATCGATCACTAAAAGCATTGATTTATTGACCAACTCCGATAAGGAGATCAAGATGGTTCCTGGGAGCCCTTTGCAGCTACAAGTCCCCGGTGGTGACTATGAGCAGCGACCGCTCTCTGTCCTTTTGTGCTGGCTTATGTCTGAACGGAAGCACATTATGAAGTACGCTCGCTTCTATTTGGATCAAGGCTTTGATGTCTTAACTGTGCGCATTACTCCCTGGCAATTGCTCTGGCCAGTTACCGGATCTCAGGTAAGTTTGTAGGAATTGCAATTTGAACGTATGTGGTTATTTGAAGGCACTTATTTCGATTGTCAATGTTTAATTACTTTAGTTAACACTGCAATTTGTATTACTATGTATTTTCAGGTGATCGCCAAAGACTTGGTGGATTTCATCTATCTAAACCATTTGTACAAACCTTTGATGTTGCATGGCTTTTCTGTTGGAGGATACGTTTGGGGCGAGGCTCTAAATGTTATGACTAAGGATCTTAACAAGTACCGACCTATGATTGAGCAAATCTCTGGTCAGATTTGGGACTCTGTTGTGGATTTCGAGGGGATTCCGGTTGGAATGCCCAAGGCTATGTTCCCTGAAAATGCTGTCATGCGTAAGGCTTTGGAGAAGTACATAAAGTAAGTAGAAACATCTGCATATTTAAACCCATTCAGTATCATTTACATTGAGTATGTGGGTGATCATGATAAATGATCAAACGTGTAATCAATGTACATTTTGTTTCATCATTGTAAATCCTTATAATAGTAAAATTTGATATTTTATTTGCAGGCTCCACATGTCGGCTTTTTATCAATCAGCCACAAAGCATTACTATCGCTCCAGTGCTTGCTACCACAACTCCATTGTGGAAGCCCCTGCTCTGTTTTTGTGCTCATTGGACGACCCAGTTGGTGCTGTGTCCGGAATTCGTAAGGTAGCTGATAACTGGGAGTCTAAAGGAATGAAGGTACTGATGAATTTTATAAAAATAAAATATGTTCTTTGGCAATAAGTGACAAAGGTATTTATCATTCTTTCTTTGTAAAAATTAACAGGTTTACCTGAAAGCTTGGGAAAGCTCACCCCATGTCAGCCACTTGCATCACCACCCTGAGGAGTACAAATATGAAATGAAAACCTTTCTGGATATGCTTGGCCTTGTGGCTTACCCAGAAAAGTTCTTATTAAAAGCTGTATCACGAGCATAATCTCAGCCTTATCTTGAATGTAAATCAGCCTCTACTACTTATCTTAATAATACAACTCTATAAAAACGCAAAAAATAAGTATTTTTGGAAACTTTACACTACTTCAAAGAATTTTTTTTAGGTTCTTTGCAGAAACAAAAGTATTTTTTCAAAATTTATTAATAATGTCAATGTAATTGAAATCTGTTCAATTTCTTTGTGAAATGTAACTTTCTGCCTATCTCTGTCTCCATCTATCTGTCTACCTTAACTATTTAAACATCTATGTCTTCTTTTTAAGTTAATTTTATTTTTAAACTGTACTCTTGTAAACTTGCAGTTTGTTATACAACTATTATTATTTGCGGGTGAGAAGTCTTATTCTTGCCAAAAAATATGTAATTCAGATATGTATACTGGTATTTCTTTATTAACCTCCTATATACCTAATTTACGTTATCATGTCAACTATCTTTAAAAATATATGATACTACAGGCGTTATAAATGTCAAAAATGTACAATTATAATAAACCGTGTATGTATGGCTGAGAATTTTTGTTCGTGTCCATGGGTGATTCAATAGGTTAACAGTCTGCTATATTGGCTCTCTTGATTTTTATAGTAAAAAAGTTAAGTAGAGTCATTTATTATTATTATTATTATTATTATTATTATTATTATTGATATTGATATTATTATTCTTTGCCGAGTTTCCCCTTATAACCACTTGCAAGTAAGCAATAATATCTAATTAGTTGTCTAATGCGTGCGCGTCTAGTGAAAGGTAATTATATTTTACGGTGAAAATTTTAGAGTATAGATTTGTACATTCATATAATATGTAGTAGATTTGATATTTTGTCGTATTTTAGAAACAATTCTGTGATGATGAAACCATTGCTTATGGTTAGGTATAGCAAGTATAAATTATAAAAATTGTGCATAAAATAGTCAGTAAATTGTTTTATGCACACTTTTTTTAGAAACTCCCGCTAAGTGTGGAATTCGACCCTACACATCTTATTTACTAGAAAGATGCTTGTTTTTCGTAAAATTCTTGTTTTTTGTTCTACTTTAAGTCACAGAGCTTAGCCTGACTCAAACTATTCCGTTTAATTTAACGGACAAGTTAAAAATATGTATTGTTTGTTATGAGTACCAAATCGTGTGCGGCTAACTACAAAATGTTGCGCACTAGACGTGTTAAAAGAAATTGCGTGCAAATTTAGTCTGCATTTGTTTTATTTTATTGTGGTAAATGGAATTCAGACTTATTACATAAGTAGCTGATGTTGTGTTTGGAGGGATGTATTTTAACTGTTTGTTTTTTGTTGATTTTAACTTAAGTTGGGGTTTGGGTTAAATGTAGGTAAAGTGGATGTTATTATGCCGCACTTACGCTATGGAACAAAACTCTTTTGAAAATGTTGAATGTAAGCCAAATATATTTAGGATTGCAAGTTCGTGACTACGTTGCAAAAGCGTTTTCATTTTAAATGTTGTGTCGCATTAAAAATATCGATGCGCATGATAAATTGACGAGAAAGTGAAAAAGGTCTATTAAAACATAATAAAGACTTAAAAATGATGTAACTGTAAATATACCCTGTATAATGTTTTGAATAATTAAATATCGCTATTTATTTAAAAGTGAGTGAATACCACAGCATTTATTCTAACCAATCATTAAAGACGAGAGTGGCATTGCCTGCTAGAGGATTTGCTAGGGTTTAAATATTATCATTGTTCCGTTAATTGTTATTAATTTATCGGTTACCTTACCTCCATGCATACTACATAATATATAATTTAACACAATTGGCAAAGATATATATGTCAGAGGCAAGCAACTTGTCTTACGTCTGTATTCCGCATAAAAAAATCATTCGCGTTGTAAAATGTAAATAGGTAGCCAAAAGTTTATAATCGGGTCTGAGATAATTATAATTAGTAAGCGGCATTCACTTTTCGTGTTACTTTAAAATATAGGATGTTGTTTTTTATCCAATTTCTACACAGCATTTTAATTTCTTCCACTTAAACTATTACAGAATCAGTGCTCATCCATCATCAAGGCCATCTACTCTTGTGTCAAAAAAGCGAGCAAAAATGCAGATCCAAATTTGTCTCTTGTTCCCTGATTAATCAACTATGTATATAATACACATATATGCAATTTATCCAAGAGCCGAGTTAGCTTTCTGACTCTGCTCTTGCGCAACTTCAAATCAAATCAATCAAAAGTTATGCTTGGAAATTGGATGGGGAACAAGTGAAAAATAATGTACGCGTTCATCCATTTCGTAATTTTTAAAGCTGCTTATTAGCATCAATTAAAATCAAGACTAGAAGTCAACATTCTTCATTCCATCAGGTAGAGACTCCGAACACGTAATTAATTCATTATGCCCCGTACTTCATTTATCTGAATGTAATAAACTGGCAAGTAGGTTTTCACTTTAGGTGTGTAAAATTTCATTTTAAGGAAGTTGTGATAATTGTTACCAGTAATTTAACACTCTTGGTTGGTTGTATGTACAACTTGATCGGAACCGATTCAGATTGTTCGTGGTCAGCCTATTTACCTATACACTTTGTATGCAACGAGGATGCGGAAGGGAAATGATGTGCACTCTGCTAACAATAAGTTAAATGGCACACAGTAAATTGTTTGCAATTGAATTATATCACACTGATAAGCGGTCATGTCATCAGTGGCATTTTTCCTGCATTGATTTGAGTGTTTTGTGTAATGTTCCTGTACAGTAATAGCATTGCTACATTGATATACGGAACAAACAAAGTCTAATGCTTTTATCAAACTTTTCGTTATCAAAGAATAGCCCAAATAAATCATGTCTATAATTGCTTATCATAAATATTTAATACTCTTATCATCACAACTAAATAGATATCGCCTGCTACTAAAACCGATAACATGATATTCAGCACACCAGAAAAGGAAGAAAGAGCAAGGTCATCCGTTTGTCTCACAACGCCCCACTTTTTGTATCTTCAGTTTATTTAGTTTTTTATTATATTCTCATGGCTTATCTTAATACTACAAGACTTTATTTTTCATGGAAGATTCTTACAATTTATTTAACTCATTTCATCCGTGGTTTTCCTGCAATCAGCTTCATCTTTCTTAATTTAAGCCTGGCCTAACCTAAAAAATATTGTACAGAAAAGCACATGATTTTTAGGTGTCATGTGAATGTAGTAAATGAATGATATTATTGTCAATTGTTTTGCACTCGTTTGGCTAAATACGCATATTTGCGGATAAATATCTTTTGTAATTTTTGTACAAAACAAATTGAGGAGCAGATAAGATTTTCAAAATGTTTACGCTCAACTCCTCTTGAACTCTTAACATCCATATTAAGTTTATGCATCCATGAAAGAATGTGAACAAAAGTCAAGTAAACTAAATTTTGACATTTATCGTTAATCTGGTCTGGAATTTGTTGGTTTGATAGGAAAACTGCACACAGTGACTGTTTTGTATGGCATGTCATGCTTTTTCTGGCTTGCTATTTATCCATCGCGAGATATATCATAAAAATCATCTTTCAGCCTCTTTCTTTCTTTTCACGCAATGTACCTTTACAGAAGCAGCTCCTCTGCTGCTAACTACTATACCAGTACGTAGCAACAGGATTCATTACATTTACAACTAAAATGTACGGATGGAGCCCAAAAGTTAAAATGAATCCTTTCAAGGTAGTTAGCTTACTCTGTTCCCATCTCCAATTGCAATTCAAGTGATGATAAGGATATTTTTCTCTCTGATAGCTTCGTCGTCGTCATTCTTCCTATATAACATGGTGCGTGATAAAAACGCATATTCAGCTCATGGAGATGGTGTAGCCACAAAACATGAACAAAAGCCGCTTCACGAAACCAAGAAATAGTTGGGATTCTCACTAAACTAATAGGGGCAATACCACCTTTCAAGAAACGAAATAGGATGTTAATGATAAATGCAAGCAAGACTCTCATCAAAAATGTCCAAGCTATTTGAAGTATAAAAAAATTAAAATGTACCAATACTTAAATATTAGACTGCGATAGCCATCCATATCAGAAAGGGCACCGTTTGATAAAGCATGCATGCCTGGTTACAGATTAAGTTATGTACTCTCTGATTACTATGATGAAACCAATAATAACTACCAATACTACAAAACTCTCCTCTCCTGTCACCATGTACAACTCTCATCATCTTCTATCAATTATCATTTAGTTGTACAGTTTTTTCCATATTTATAATCTAATCTAGCAAAGGGAATAAATAATCCGATGCACAGAATCCACGCAGAGGGTTCCATCCGAGAGCCAATGGCAAGTCTCAGATTTTGAGGTGTGTCGTATGTCACAGCAGTCACGAGCAGTGAAATAAGTTCAAAGGTCAACGTCGTCGTCATATAATAATCCTCGTCATCCGTCCGGCCATGCCATGCGTATCTGCAGAACTGTAAGCGTCTTATGCAATGTTACATTCTTCACAAGTGTCACTTTTCTTTAAGAAGATCTGTCCTCTTGATAGAAAATAACGAAGAAAAAGATGTATCTAATATGTTATCTATCAACTTGGTAGCTTATATAGAGGGATATCTGTGAGTGTATCTGGACATATTTTTTTGGACTCATTCCTTCTTGAAGAGTGGCTATAGTAGCAAGACGCTCGTATCTGTGAACAAGTAGTTGTTCCTTGTTTCTTCTCGCGTTCACTTCTCCCCTGATATTGTGCTCGTTCTTGTCTGAGGAAATGGCGAAAGTTCTTCGGTTTTACAGAACCCCTGGGCTAAGCCCCGGTGCGGTTTCAGAGAAACAAAAGGGATTGCAAAAGTTGTCCCCGGCGGAAATCAAGGGTATAACGACCGAGGTTTGCTTTTACGTTGAGACCCAAGGGGTTTTAGCGGACAAGGAAATTTTGCAGATAAGATGGCTCCTCGCACCCGTTCTGATGCCAGACAATTTGACCGATATTACCAGGCTGCCCCTTAAACCTGATAGTAAATCCTTGTTTTTTGAAGTTGGACCAAGGTAAGGGATTCAGTGATTTTTTATACAAATGTATAAAATGCATCATTTATCATGCATACAACCTCCATAAAAAAGTGTAATTTCTATTCAATGTAATGTGAGTAACAGTTTGAACTATTTTTTATTATTATGTGAACAGGCTCAACTTTTCCACGGCATTCTCCACAAATGCCGTCT
>JAHZMV010006850.1:0-19758 GCA_027743765.1 Coecobrya sp. COE2
TCGCTGAGCGCTTTCCGCTGAACTTTGTTTCATTCAAATCGGTTCACGCACTTACGAGTTACGCCTCCTGCAATATTGACGAGATCGAAAAAGTGAAGTTGCTGTGTATAAGGGGTATTTACGCGTGGGAACCTGCCACCCCGCCAATATTGTCGGTGGCGTAACTCGAAAGTGTGCGAACCGATTTGGGTGAAACAAAATGCATCTGAAAGCCCCCGCCGAGTTCTACTATGTCACCGGCGCCCAAATTTTTCGCCCCAGCCTTGTCGAAATCATGGCCTACGAGATTTGCGATTTAACACAGGTTACAAGTTACGAAACGAATAATTAAGTTCCCGACTGTAAGCTGATGCCTCGTGAGAGCTTTATAAACCGTATGTAGTCGGTACTCAATAATCCATACTGATTTTAACTGACAAATGACTATTACTGACAAACAGTGAGAGATTCTCAGATGAGTGCAATGTCATGTTCGCCTTCCTTCCTTTTCTAATTTTATTACTCCTCTGTGCCATGTAAATCGTTGTCTTCTCGCTGATACGACATTTTTTCTGTTTTAGTTCAATTTTTTATATGATATATATAACAATAAAAGCAGCGTATAGTAATGTACATGTCATACAATCTTTTATGGCGATTATATTATGATTATCGTGTATTCACGGAATTTCATGTTTGCTCTGCTCCTGAATCCTCGTTTTTCCTTCCTCGCCCGTCCTCTCATGCATCAAAATATAAACACGCCATTATGATTGCACTTATTTTTTTCCTTACAAAACACGCATTTATCTTTACTATAGTATTTTTACATTACCTATATTACCTTTAAAATATAATTTTTGCCTTTAACAGCTTAACATAGATTTCGTGAGTTTTCATGTTTTATTCTTCATGAAGATGATGATGCTCGTCATCAGCGTGGTGGTGAAAAAGGAGCATTTTTACGCGATTTTTACATTTTAGTTGCTTTCTGGTACATCTCTACCCAAAGACGTAAACCAAAAAACCACAAGTGTCTGACGACGAACAAATCAGGTAAAAATATAATGTTGTAAACGCATGCGTGCGTGTATGAAAATAATAAAAATGCTATATTTTTGGAATGTTTGTAGTTGTGATGTTCATTTTGCATGGTTCATGGTTTGAGTTGTCTTTGTTGTTATCATCATCAAGATAAAAATGACTGTCAGGCAAGAGGGTGGCACTTTTGCGTTGCAAAATATCTATAGGTACATTATATTGGAATTGGAACTTATTGGAGAAGATGTTCTTCTACCTTTGTTGCTTTTATTATGGAATGGATGAGTTCATATCAAAGCGAATTCTGCAGCGTGTTGCAAGCAGTAAAGAAAAAGAGAAGGAATGCGAAAAACGAAAAAAGCAATTGATGGAAAATGATGATAGCAATTGTTGATGAAGGAACTTTGTACACACGCCCACTTCTCATTGTCATCATTTCGACAATGATTATTTATGGAGTGCCTGATTGTGATTATTGCAACAACTATCATTATTGCCTGCTAGTAGTTTGAATCAAGGTGAAATAAACTTGGCAGATCAACACCCACAAACCATATATATATACAAACACCACCACCATTCGAATAGTTAATAGCTTAACATGATCATTGCAAATTGCAATACTTAACGGTTCTCATATCCTAGAACACAAGCCAAACTGCATAAAATATGGTAGTGCAACAATGAAGCAAAACAAAGAACAAGCATTGGTACGATATGTTCCTTGATAGGATATTACCCAAGCGGTAGAGTACTCGGCTAATACTCTAAATCTTTATGAACATTGGATGGTTTACTTCCCTTTCCGCTCCTTTTCGTCTGCTTCTAGTTTATAGGCTGTTGATGTACCGTCTCATTGAATATTCAGTCAAATAGAAATATGTAAACATTTGGTTCAGTTAAGCCTCTCATTAAATTTTACCTTGTAATTTTTCCAGCTTCGTTTATGAATAGCAGTAGTAGCTGATTCTGCTTCTTGAATTATTTTATTTTTAGATTTGTAGTATCCGTGCCGTTGTACTCTGGCCTATCTGTTACAAGTTATAGTAAAATAAAAGATAAAGTGCAGGCAGACAGGATATGACTATCGACACGACATGGGTTTTCTGCACTTGCGTCTGTGGTTGATACTGAACAATGTGCACCTGTTCTTCCTCCGACATATTATATTCTCTGCCCACTTGGGCTGGGTGGTATTTTTTAATAAAAAAGGAAATATATCATAAGGCTGGCTGGTTGTACTGTTTCGATGAACTTTTGTGATAAATGGGGACAGAAAGCAGAACTGCGAGGAGCGTATTATTTGCAACGGCAATTAAATTTAATGTATGGGATGGTGATGGATTTGACAATAAATTCATGCTCCTTGATGATTTTGATAACAAACAGGGTCATCGAGCTCATAAAATTGCATAACTTTATATGTGCAGGTAAATGGGTAAATACCATGAGATTAAACTCACCTCGTTTGGAACGAGGACTGTATTGTTTCAAATCAGTTTTTGCATTCGAAATTAGAAAAACGATATGACGCGTAGAAAGACGCAAGAAAAATGGTACGCGTGCACTGCCACAATAACCTTTGAACTTGCAATTATCGTGCAAATGGATCTTTACTTGTTTGTTCGATCATTTACCATTCGAATCAAATAAATGGACAAATAAATGTTTTTCATAATTCGCAATTATGTATATTGTTATTCGCATTATGTCGTATAGCATGTAATACTTTTCAAACTATGCACTTATGCTACGCTGACTGTAATTGAGACAGTGATCGAGTTAATTTAACCCACATTTCCCATATTCTAAACTATATTTTTATACACATTCCTATATTTTTCAAGACAAAAAAAATAAATTACAACCTTCACGTACGCATATGATACTGCAGGAGTACGTGCTTCAAGATTTGTGTATATAGGCAATATAACATGCTGTCATGTAACATAATATTATATTACTGAATATTATTATAATGATTATGCAGGTGTGGCGTGTGGTCATCTCGTATCATTTTATCTTTCTCTTTATAAATATACTTTGAAACTATTTGTTCTCCTCACAAGTGAATTGCCATTCTATCTCTACAAGTAAGTCATCCTCGTTGTACTACTCTTCGACCGACACAATTCAAGGTTTTCCCATCCCGTGGGAAATAGACTGTTTCAACTTTTTACACTCGTATGAAAAATATACTACAAACCTGATGTAAATACTGCTGACATTTGTACAATATAAGAAGAATTGTCGATAAATTAAGAAAATATGCAGCATTAGTGCAGTGACTGATTTCAAGTCCCGAGACAAGTACAACAAACATTACGCAATAAAATATCTGCAATATGACTGTAGTATAGGATGATGAGTAATTTATGTTGTGCAGAGTAGTAGGAACATTCAAGAGCGGCATAATATAGTTCCGAGGTAGGACAAAAATGAAGAACCGTAAAACAATGCTATCTAAACTCGTATACAATTTCCTTGCTGCACGCAAAGCACGCCTATTTCATTATGTACACATACTTTATTGGATTCAGAGTCGCAGGCACATTTAATTATAAGATTTGGTTTCTCCCTTAATCCAGAAAATTGGATTTCCACCTTTCCCGAAAGAAAATACTTTTGTATAATATTACTTCTTTCCTTCTACGTCGCGTTTTGCCCTCTCCAGAAAAAAATCTTATTTGTTTTTCGGAAAAAATCCATTTTTCGTTATGCCTACTCTTCCATTTTGTATAACTGGAAAACACAGTCTCTTCACACGTGTAGAAGGGGTTGACGTCAAACAAAACTCACTCGGTGGAGGAGATGAATGTGGCGGAGAAAATCAAGTGAGAAAACGAAAAAACTGTGTGATCGGATCTGATGATATATTATTTATGTATTCATCACGCTCGCCCTCTCATTTCTTTCTTTTTTCGCTGGGTTTGGTTAGATAAGGTGATCTTTGTAATCAGCATAGCGTGTAAAAAGCTCACTACCACCACCACATACCGCAAGTCTTATCATCACAAAAAATGTAATATTCTTCTCTCCCTTCCCCACTCATGATCTTGCCAAGAATAAACTCATCATCATTTTAATATATACGGTGTGGGTAAAACCTGAGAAGAGTTGCTTGCTCAGTCACTCAAGTCAGTTAGTTTGAACTGCTCAAACAAAAATTTGTGGTTTTCTGGTTTTGTTTTCCGTTCTTCTTTTCATCTCATTCTTCTCCTCTGACTTTTTTCTCCGAACCTCCACCACCGTCAGCAACATGAGCCAAACAGAGAAAAGAGCTTAATCAACGGGGCCCTCTTTAACTTATTACTATTATTATTTTGGCATATATTCATATAAGGCATGTGCATGCATATACAGCTGCGAACCATGACCACATATATGAAAATGGTTGGTTTTCTGGCGAAGGAAAGTAATTTGAGAGGAGGGATATATTATTTGGGTTAGTCAGCCTACCGTGTAAAGGGTTTCCCAAATTGGAGTCAATATAACCAGAAGGATCCTTATTTGCTCTGTCGTTCTCCTCATTTCCATTTTCATCCTGGCTTCTTACTTTTGTCCTCTCCAACAATAGAAAATGATGATAAGGAATATGTACGTGTAATTGAATGAGTGACGAAGGAGGGAATGGAGAATTGGGAAAATAAAATAAAAATCAATGGGCATGTCGTATCTTGCTGGACTAGAAAACAAAAGCAATAAGTTTAGCACCCTTTCTCCGTCGTGTCAGTTCCAGAGAGAAAGTCCAGCATTGAATTTGAGAATAAACTCTTTGAAGCTTTTGAAGCTGAAAGAAAAGTCTACTCAACTGCGTGTAGATAACAAGACAGGTAAAAAATTACTGCATCTTCTTTCCTGCTTCGTATATTTTCTTGTCCCCGTGCCGTCTCAATGTAGGTATGTGTATTTTTATTTGATTTCATTATTCAAGTAACCTGTATCTGGGGCCGATGGAGCTTAGAATTTGGAAAGCTAACAAGCACTAAAGTTTCGGGGATATTGCTACCTGAACAGAAATCAACGGAAAATTTTCCGGTGAAAGTAAAAAAGAACCTGACAAGCCAGTAGCCTACTTTTATAGCTTTATTATTTCTCCCTCACGTCCTCCATTCAGGTATTACCTGCCATTGGCCAAAGTATTCTGTCAGGTATACAGGATGCGTTATCGTACAAGAGGGTCAATGAAACTGAGTAGCGGCCGGAATACCTGAAAGACAAATATTCTAATTTCGGGAAGTAGGCTCAACTTCGTTTCATCGTATCATATCACGTATATGAGATTTCAAATACCATTTTTAAACATCTTTGAAAATCCTTCATTTTCACTTGTACCAAAAACGCTGTTGTGTTTGCACACTTTTCATGTAAAATGAAAACTTAAAAGACTCTATTCCTATTTTAATTTAAGGTTGTTCCCTTGACTGAAATTTGCGTAAACCTACAATGCACGAAAGGAAGCCTTCAAAGTCCTTCTCGTTAAGGGAATTTAGAGTCCACTTGAATTAGAGGCTTAGGGCCTGGAGAGAGGCACAAATAGTTCAGTTCATACTCTTTCTCTCCTCTCATCCTCTCACTGTTTTTACCTCTCATTTGACACGCTGACTTCCAAAGTCCTTTCATGTTTCATTATTCTATATAATAATATGAATATGAATAGCAGTTGACTCGGACATTCCATCAACTGACTGGTGAATGAAGAATGAATGAAGACGATCAAAATAATAATAATAATTTGTTCCTTGTACCTTATTCCGGTGTAAAAGCATGGCATCGTATGTTATGCTCACGGGTTAACTACAAAACAGGGATTCAATGAAAACCCGGAAGATTATAAACAACCAAAAGGAGGACCAAAGAAGCACAAACAAAAAGAGACGGAATTACTACAGGCCAACGTACGGTTGAGGGTTGTATGAGAAATGAATAGGTTTAAAATATTCATCGTAAACTGAAAGCGAGCTTCATCTCGTTATTTGTACATACATATCTCCTCCTCCTCCTGAATTATTGTTGACGAAGAGAATAAGACGAAATGAAAGCAATTTCTGGAACTAGATGCAGTGATGGAAAGGTGATCTCAATCTCAAGAGAACTAGAAACAGACAGCTAGGAAAGTAACCGACGGACTGGAACGGTATTAAAAAAGGCATTGGTTCTGTTTGGTATCTAGTATTTTTAAACTTTCGCATTAAACTACAAGAGATAGTGATAGTAAAGCCTTCTGGCTGTCGTGTTTTATGAGAAATTGAATGGAGCAATTTTGGCATGGACGGAATATGAAAGTAGAAAAGGAGGATTATCGTCAATGAATAAAATTGCCAGTTCAAGCTAGACCACAAAGTGGTATCATAGTTGTATTATATGATGCATACATAGGCAAGGAGAAGGAGAAAGACTTTGTCAATGCCAGTTCCAATCTTTTAATCCATGCTTCTCCCAGAGGCAAGATAAATATAGAGCTGATATGAAATTACGGAAGTTTTGGTATTTACGGAACGAAAACATTTCCGTTTCATAATCTCGCGAAAGTCGTCATTAGAGTAGTAAATCAATTACAAAAGCTCGTGGAAGAATATTATGCATGTATGGGTTTTTAACTTGACATGTGGCAAACTAACTGGAGACGAAAAGAGAAAGGCATGAAGTGAAGTAAACTAAAAACAAAAGCTAAACATAGGAACGGCAGACGTCTTCTAAAAATAGAGCTAAGATGATTACAAAAATAAACATAAAAACACACCTTTGAATTCTTGATCAGTCAAATCATTTCATTCATCATTTGCTTTTCATAGTTTCTTGCAATTCCTGAAATTGACACAAAAGTGGGGAATATGCCTGCTTGATGTATGTGTGCCGATGATGATGATAAAACACAAAACGCTTTGTTTAGCTAAAATTCATTGTGGAAATCTGTTTGATTACATAATGTGGTCCAAACCCCAAGTACCAAAACTCCCCAAAAAACCAGAAGAGACAATGTTTTTGAAGTTTTCAGACTATTTGTTTGTTTTGTTTGGAGAACAAAAGCTTTCCTGCTTTTGTACTTTTCTTGTCATTTTTGTATCATTATTTCATTTTTACTTTTTAGCTTGGAGCTCTGTTCTTCTTCTCTAATGTTGCTAAAGATGAACGTGACTTCACCTTTTCATTTCACAACACCAGAAAAGGAGAGATTAAAACGAGAGTGATTTGGAGTGATGTTATGTTAAAAAGTACATTTTACCTGAATTCACCTGTGTGTTATGAAGGAAAGAAGAAACTTTATATATTTGATGCAAACTCATCTATGACGTACTGAATTAGTAAATGAATCATTAGGCAATGGCTCACAGCAGCAGACTATTTGAACATGTATGGAATCCTCTTCCGCTTAAGTAATTAATTAAACAACGAAATTGGTGCATGCATGAAGATTTAATAATAGGCTTGTGAATTTTTAAACAAAACTACTGGGTGATGGAGTAAAGATGAAGTAGATAACGTCGTGTCGTGATTATCATTGTCCTGTAATTCCAAAGCCAAACTTCAAAAGGTCTTTTTATACTAATTTCATATAAAATGAAGCAGAGTGCAAAAGTTTAGTATCATTCGACTTGAGCTCAGTATCAGTAAAGTACGCCAATTAAAAATAAATTGGTTACAATTTCAGTTCTTTACAGTCTGCAAACAGTAATTCGGAGACAATGGCTAGAAATGTAAGTGATTCCAAAATGTCTCATTATTCTTCAACATACTTTCGGTTTTTTGGGCTTTTCTTCGATATAAAAATATTTCGCATTAAAACGAATCGTTTTCGCTGAATTTATAGTACGCAGTTTTCCTTCTGATTGGATTCGGAGTGATTTTGGTAGTATTGGATCCATGCTCCGCCAGCAAAACTGGTGACAATTCGGAAAGTGGGAGCAAGCAAGAAAAGTCATCGTCTCCATCGTTGAGTTCAGTTGTTCGCTTGAAAAGAGGATATGGACACGGAGGTGGTGGTGGAGGAGGTGGACACGGTGGAGGATACGGGCATGGTCCAGGTAAATTGATATTTGCGTTTAAAAATATCCAGTTTCTGCAAAAATTGTACAAGATCTCATATAACCCCAGCGGAGTTTGAATAGACATGTTATAACTTTTATCTGTGATTCATATAGGCGCTGGAGGTGGTGCCCGAGGACCAGTCTACTTCTGCGGCTGGGTGGGTAGTAAAATGGGCAGTGGTGGGTACGGAGGCTATGGAAAATGACTAGGAAAAATTGCCAGGAGCATCCATGATACATTTGCAAGCATAATCAGGAAACTTAAGCTACATCCTCACCACTTCATTCAACAACTCAAGGGTTGAATCCTCTTAAATTTCCAAATTCAAAAAATGTCAATGCTGTGGAATTAAAAAAATGTGGAACTCACCGTAAGACTCACCGCTGATCAATAATGGCACTAATGTTGACTAATCAAAACAATGAATGACATATATAGTTTTCCGACAAGTCATGATGTGAAAGCTTGTATTTTATTTTTACTTCTTCGTCATTTTTACAATTTTTATATTAATTTTTATTGACTTCTTTTGTTTTTTTCTTTAAATATGTGAAATTACGGATATTCGCGGAAAGTGCAGAATTTTTATACATTTGCTAATAAAATGCATACTTGCTTGTTACAATACTTTAGTTTCAGCTCACAGTTTTAACAATGCATAAGTACGGCAATAACATAATATCATGTATATCACATTATAAAAAAGTATTTTAACCACCGGTAGAGCACTTGAACCGGTATGCTAAGTGTGTGCAGTCAAATAAGCACACTGGGATTAAAAGTATAAATTATAAAACATACAAAGCTTTTTAAAAGTACCATTTTCACTTCACACAAAACAAAGTATGTTTTATTGTTGTGTCATCCTCATCGCTGACATTATAGAAATGCAAGCAAAAAAAGTACAAAAGAAAAGTAGCGATAATATTGCAAACAAAAATAAACTAGTAAACTATGCAAACGTTGCAGTCAACCTTTTCAACAACGCAATGGAACGGAAGTGTCACGCGAGACACAAAAGCAGAAAAAATAGGTAATATGATTCAACAGCTCTTCTAGCTTTTACCACTACCACCTACGAACATGCACTTACATAATTAATTTAAATCGGTACCACAGCCGCCGACTACACATATAAATGTGTGTGTACCCGTTCGGATGTGTTTTATGTGATGATAAATGTGATGACTGAACAGAAAATTCGACCCGAACGCGTGCATGTACGTAATCATGTAATGTAATGAGTTTTTAAAAAGATTGAAGCGAAGTTCAATCACCGGAAGTTATAAGCCACTTATCACAAACGAGCATATAGTATATTGTTTGGTTTAAAACTTGTTTGCTGGCACTTATTGCTTTTTTATTGCAGTTTCAAGTTTCTCATTGTGTTTAGTGTTGGATGATTGTTGTACAGCAAAGAATGGAATTACTCATTATTTTACAATATTATTAGCTCAGACAAAAAATTAAGTACAATTCACGGATGCTTAGGACGACACAGGAAGGCGCCTCTGTTAACGCTAAAGTGGGTTGCTCGAAACTAATATGGAAAATCGGTGCTAATCATATCGGTATGATAAATAGTTTTTAAATACCTAGGTTGAAGTTGTATAGTTGTATAAGTAGCTGTATTTTTATCTTAGCGATAAACACTGTTTAATTTTCATCAGGGAAATACTGACGGACATGAACCCTAATTTCTCTCTGCCGAAAAAGAACATCCATAAAACAGCGGCTTTGTATCAGTGTATATTTCTAAAATACTGGTTTCTTATTTCAGTACTGTTTCATAATTTCCTTCCCCAATTCGAAAATCGCATCTTTTGAAAAGATTTTTATTACTTACAACTTGTTAGTTTAAACTTTTAACAAATTGTTGCAGAGACGCAGTATGCAATTCTGAAATTAGCATGCTTATTGTTCTGTTAGTCAATTATGTACGCATCATACATACCGCACATTCATTTCAAGAAATCTCCTCCGTCTAACAAAACTACAAAAGAATTAGGCGCGTTATTGTTCATTGTTTCCTTTCAAACAGAGAAAAAAAGTCCTCAAGTCATTTAAACCTCAACTCTCTCAACCTGAGAGATATTGAGAGAGAACGCTGGTTGAATTTTGAAATCTTCAAATTTTCTCATAATGATAAGAAGCAACGAGAGGGGGAGATGATGATGTTATAATAAATGGTCATGGTATTATAAACCCACTAAATGATCTCTACTTCTGTCTATCCGCCTCCCCAGAGATTCCTAATACCTATATATCCACCATTGTTTGCAAATAAGTAATGATTGGTAATGCAGTTCTAATATTATACTTTGCCTTATTCTATTGTGCAAATTGCAAATTGAAAATGTGTGCGCGTAGTAATTTGTACAAAAGGCACAATGGTGTGTTATGTTGCTGATTTCTACCGATGATGATGAACAGTGAACAAGTAACAACAATCAAAACAGTTACATATACAATTCCCAGTTGCATTATTGCAGCATACAAGATAACGCAACAATCGAAAAGAAACTTATGTATTCAATAAAAAAATATGCGTGAAGGCACCTTTTCTATGATCATTGCTGTTCTGTTACTGCGAGTCATCATCATTACTCATTATTTGCGTAGGTACCAATTTATTTTTATTACTAGCTACTGTGTGCGTACTGTTGTTGTAACGGTCGACGGCGGCAACGGAAAATGTGATGAAAGGCCTAGCAGGAAGATTAATAGGCGGTCAGTTGACAAGTTGACAAAACTACTTAAACATTTTTTTGCAACTTTATTCGATTTGCTTTCAGTGGGAGAAATTTAACTACGTGTCCGTGTCGGTGCATTGTGCGGATACGAATGATAATAATGAACAAAAGCTATTTTACAGAGCTTCTTCAACTATGACATCAATACGAGACGGTAGACGTCATACAATTCTGACTTTACAATCGCGTACTGTTGATGTATTTGTAATATTTTTGTATAGAGAAATTTCACAGCAATCAGTCTTCAGCATCATCACCATGTTGAAAAAATACATTTGAGAAATTTCACACAAAATTTTTGAAATCAGTGAATAGGAAAAAAGTCAAATTGTCAACTGATCGTGATTTCTTATTCTTACTTGCTCGAGTAGTAAAGTCATTTTACAATTCTGGCACATAGCATTCCTTCCTTCTTGCACATATCAACTTACTAAAAATCCTGCTTATTACTAAAACACAACATTTTTAAGTTGAGACGTCTTTTTCTCTTGTGAAAATATGCATAAATGCAAGCCGTGGAAAAATATAAATTTTCAAAGACTGTTTGTAAGATTTGACTCATAAATGAAATTTTGCATAGAAAACATCATATTTTTACACTTGTGACCATTTGGAAAACGAAATTTAGTTGTACACGTTGCCTTAATTTTGTACTCCTTGCATCTGTACTCTCTCAAAACTATAATATTATTACATTATATTATACCATGCAATTTCACTCATCCTCCCAAAAGCGTTTATGAATTTAGGCGAGCAAATTACCTTTTTCTTGTTCCCCAAAGACAAAATGCGTAAAAAACATTTCTACTCGCCTATTACAAACCTAATTACTGAACCATCAAAGAGAAAAAACAATAGGAGCAAGCAACAGCACACACGACACGTTCGCTTGATGCTAATTTACCTGCTTTACTTTTACTTGCCTTTTTTATTTAGCGGAAACGTGTTTTATGGCATTGTTATTACACACATAGAGCTACTTCAATGTATTCGCTTAAACCAATTTCAACCCATTTATACACACATATTATTACTCTAAAGTAGGCATTCTCCCTTATTTCTCTCACAGACACTTTAGCATCCGCCAAAAGCATACCAAGAAGCAAAGAGTTGACCTGCTTCACAGAAAATCTCAGGAAAATGCATAAGCAAGTCTAATACAATTTTTGTTATTCAGACATTTTTTCTCAAAATAATGATTCATGCCTTTTCCTGCTGAATGTCTCTATATCTCTTGCTACCTGTCTTGTATAACAATAAATCTTTTCTTGGATTCTAATTATATAAAACAATTAACAGAATCCTTTTTGGCTTTTACTGCACATCTCATAAAACAAAGCAATTTTAAACATGACGATAGCATGCTGCGGCTAGTTGAGTAGGGGGATTTCTCCTGCTGCTGCCACCAGGAGGAATTCGTATTAATGCAGCTTTCTTATCTTTTTTCATAAAAACCAACTGTTATAGACTATAACTTATAGTGTAGCAATTAAGCTTTATGAGAATCCTTTGCAAGCGTCTCTCTATCATCCTGAAAGTTATAACAGTATCGGCTACCTGCACATAGTATGCACGCATACACCATAAAAACTGAAACTTTTCACTCATGTAATCTTAACGTGTAATAAGGAATGAAACTGTTATATATGGAATAAGATAAGGCCTTATGTAGTACTGGGCAGATTATAGAGAGCTTTTCCTGATGTCCGCGTCTCCTGTAGATTAGGTAAGTGCAAAAATGAACGGTTTCGTTAAGCCTTTCAATTTGGCAATGAAATGATTTAATTAAAAGTTTGTCTGCTATTTTGTACGTTGTTAGCCTGAGGCTTGCAGCATAGTGCAGGGCCAAGCTACGTACGACCAATATATATATATTGCATATATAATATACAGTCGCAGACTCTTTATATATTGCAACTCACTGGGGCCAAGGGCATAATTATTGCTATGAAATCATTAAGCCAAGTTGTACAAATAGTATTATTTAAATCATTTAGCAATCATAACCCATCTTTTTCATTATTGTATATATGAAATGAAATCCCAAGGAACCAGACTAGTGAACTAGACAGATGAATTTTTGATGAAAGCACTTAATGTGACGGAAAATTTCTGCGTTAGATGCAGTAACGAAAAAATTAACAAGTTTAATGGGTTAATTAAATTAGACTAGATTTGTTAGTTTTGAAATGATAGCAAGTGAGTATTAAAAAGTAGCAAAGATTGCATTCTCACAGGGGAAAATATTTACCGCGAAGGGCTCTATCACTGAAACTCGGTACCCTCCTTCATATAACTGCTGCTTATCTTCACTGGGCATCCACGAGACTCATCGGTGCCATTTGTGCTCCAAGCATGATTAGAGCTCTAGTCCATTGTCCTTGAATAAGCCAAAGCTCCAGAACTGCAGGGAAGGCTGCCCAGTACGGCATTAGGAGAGGTACTGCGGCAAAAACGGCAGCAAAAAAGCTAGGCACGAATACTATGTTGACCTGGAAGAGGGTGTGGATGAGCCAAGTCCAAAGTCCGTAAAAAGCAGACATTTTCAATGTCGCAGAAAAAACGCCCGAGACTGATTCTATTTCATTTGAAACGGACAAAAATGCAATTAAAATCTCAGGTATAAGCGGATAGCAAAAATTTCTTTTTCAAAACTTGTTAAAACATTTAAAGTTTAAATTTTAAACTACCTTCTATAGCGGATACAAAACTGGAAGAATGTTTGCCATCGCCCGGCAGCCATGTATTGAAGAGTTGGACCGGTTTATAGACAGAGTTGGATGAGCTCAGTAGGTAGAATAGCGCAGTAAAGAAGACAATGAAGCTAATGATAAGATTAAGGAGGGCAGTTCCACCCCCAAAAATCACTGACAATACTGACGTGATGGCAGAAATGGCCAAAGAGACATTTCCCACGAGTACGGTATATACAGACTCAAGAACTGCCCGGAGCTGGCCGTAGTTTGATTTTGCGTAATTGACCAGCATACTGGTGTCAAACCAGTTGGAGACATTTTGACCTGTTTTAACTATATCGTTCCATTCTAGAGCTCCTTCCTCGGGTTTAGCCTCTGGACTCGTTGTTTCAAACGAGCCCCATGTGCGATTCCAACTTAAATAAATTCTGTCCCAAAGCTCAATAACTTGACGTTCCATTTCTTCGGCTTTTGAAGGATTTCGCTCTGCCACAGAATCGCGAATCATTGTTTTTATGTAATCTCGTCCATAATGATATGCGTTACCGATTAACGAGCCAGTCAGAGATTCCCATCCCTCTGGAAGCATTTGGCTGATTTCAGGATATTGACTTACGGTGGAATTTATAACGTTAGCACCAACACGAACCAAATGATCTCCTTCCGCGTAAAATTGAGTTGCTACAAAAATTAGCAGGATAACAGAGAAGACCATCACGGCCACGAGTATAACGATTGTCGCGATCATGTCCAAGTATGATTCAAAAACAGAGACGAACTTCCGGTCAGCTTCGTAAATGATGCGGAAGAGGACACGGATGGGATGAGGGATTAAGTCATCTAGAACATAAATGTATACAAGTATTAAATATTTCGTTAATTTCGTACCATTCTCTTGCTGGTAGGTAATAAATTGATGCTTGCTGTACTTTGTTAACTTACGACTTGGTCCACTTTTGGCAGAGTAAAAGTCGACAAAGGGTTGAAAAACAGTTTTCTCCAAGTAATCCTTCATTCCAAAAGAAATGCACATTCGTTTCACCCCAAAATATAACACAGGAATGGGTAACAGGTGAACCAGCCAAAGGCGATTCCAAACTTGTACGATACAACAGGCGCACAATACAGCGTATAAAAACTTATTGCTGTCCAAAACACCATCCACCTCATCTTCATTCCCGTTCCCAAAGGCGGAATTGACAGGGGACGGCAATGAGTCCTCAGAGTAAAATCCCAATATGTCTGCCGATGAAGTGTACGGGGGCGTCTGCTCAATTTTCAAGTCTAATGTAGGTCTCGGTTTCTTTATAATCAATCCATCACCTTGCTCTTGACATTCACGACCTCCGCCACAGGTTGGAGTCTCAGACAATGACTCCTTTAATTGCGCAATTTGCCCCGCTCCTGGCGACGGTGTTCCAGTTAATTGCGTATTTCTCCTTGCTTTCGGGAATTGTTGAACGCTTCCTTTTCTGGATACACCACGCGAGCTTTGTGTGCTAATTTTTCCTCCAGCAGCACCAAAAAGGGATAAGAATGCATTATATGCCTTGGAGGGAACAATAGGTCGCTTCCGGATGTACACCACTGAGCCAGTGAACAACGACAGGAATACCAAGAAGAGGAAGGGGTAAGGCAAAAATCGGCAAAAATATATGAACCATATAAGCCAGGTCACTATTGAAAGCGTCCTCAGAATCAGTCTCTCTTGCGGATTTGGATTCTGGTGATATTGGGTAGGACAACGAGGAAGTCCTTCACCAGAACCAAGGTCAGTGTCATCATTCCCTTTTTCATTCAGTTGCTCCCCACACCCTCCATGTTGAACTTCCTGTTTGATTTGTGGAGGGATTCTAGTCTGGGGCGGTTGCGGACGCGATCCATAAACGTGGTGCATTACAATCCCCACGTATACCACCGTTACTGTCCCCACGACCTGGGCGTTTATCCAGGAAATTACGAATCCAATCGTTCTGATGACAAATACCATGAACCAATACACCAGAAAAAAGATACTGGTCGGTGGGTTGTGATAAATTAAATAGGTCAAGAAGAAACCTCCAATGCCTGCAAGTAAGTACTTCCACCATGATATCGCTCGTGTGCCAATGTTTTCCGAGATTGAATCAATGGCTCTTATCGGAATAAATGTAACTTGGAATACTAACGGGGTGGAAGATTCTTTAACCACGGCTAGCCATTCTTTAGTAAAGGTAACAACGCGATCTTTAAATGGATGAATCACAGAGCCACATAACAGTGCCCAGAGCAGGGGCACAATAAAAGGTTCCAGAATACAGTACGCTGCCCATAAGGTGGTTACACACACGCCAGCGATGATTAACGCCAACACGTTGTACAACGCGTATTTTAATGCTTTATCATGACCGGAGGGTAGCATTGACATGATGTTTTCCACAAGTGGCGTCCTCAAGTCGGACAAGGACAGTGTGGCTCGGCGACGGGATTCCAGGGGGTTATATGACACCACACCTCCAGGACGGTTCCCTCCTCCTGGAGAACCTGGCGGTACTGGGTTTTCCATGCTTCAATTTTTCCAGTAAACGATGATGCCGGACGATGACTCGTTACAAAAAAATTCCACCTGCCAGTCGTTTCATATTCCAATATTAAAGGTCACACAGGTACAGGATCTTTGTTGGCAAAAATTGATAGCAGGTAGTGATTTTTACAAATTTTCTCGGCATAGAGAGGTGTTGGCAACGAACATTTTAAAGCAATAAGCCATTTGTATAAAATGACTCACCTCTTGAATGTTGTATGTATCATCATTACGGTCACTAACTAGCTTCCCGACAGTTTATCAACAGCTCAGATTTGCACAGTTCCACCAGCATCTTTTCAAAACTTGTTTTCTGTTTATGTTGTCGATGTGATCATTGCCGCAAATAACCTTCAAGGTCACTCCATAGATCACCTCCAAAACCAGTACATATGCATGTACTCTATTCTATTATGTACGTGTGCTAGTTTCTATATAACATTTTTTCACATACAAAGTTAGCAATGCTAACTAATTAGCATTTGGCAATCCATGTATCGTATAAAGTTAACATGTTAGAGAAACCATAATATTTGTACAGAATTTAGCAGATTGTGTGCACATCTGACACAAGTTTCTTGAGAAGACTATACATTTCAGCCTGCTATAATGACAAAAGGTAGCCCAAATATGTGCAGAGATGCATCAAAATAAGCCACAAAAGTGAAGGGGCAGATTGTAGCAGTCTGTTTCAGGCAAGCACACCAACTGCTTGTTTTTATCGATCAGAGAGACAACTGGAAGAGCTGTTTGAAAAGTAAGTCAAACGGAAAACGGATCGAAATTGAAAAGTGGGTTTGTAGGTGTTTTTGGAAACCGTTTCCAAAATATAGGCTTCAAGGAGTTATATAATTGGAGGGAGCCCTGTTGTTACGTTAATTTTACCTGGACCTGTGAAACCTCTCCAGAGTGCATTTGGCTGTCGTAGGATGTGTGATCGAATTTTGGTTCTCTAGGTAAAAGTTAACTAACGTGGAGTGTAACTATTGTTTATTTTTGGAATTTTAATATTTTTTTTACGTTGTGGATATAACGATGTTAATGTTTATTTTCTGAATATAGGAAAGAAGAGCGTTTCAAAAAATTCAACAGTGGATATCGTACGACGAATTAGAATGGCTGTAAACTCATATAACCCTAGACTGTTTTCTTCTTCCTCCTCTGAGAATGAAGTTGACGAAGTTTTCCGAAGGAAAGGAGCCTCTGTGGCACCTGCAGGGGGTGGCCTGCCCGCTGCGAAAAATCGATGCTTCAGTGAACCTGTCTACCAATCTGGAAAGGGTAACAATTGTTAATAGTTTGAGATTGCTGGTGAAATTTGTTGAATTGGTTGATAATAATGACTTTTGACTTTGACTTTTATTGTTTACTGTGTATTTTAGAAGCTATGAAGGAGGATTCGAAACACCTTGGAAAGGCTTCTGCTTTGAGCGACTCTTCCAACGTCCTCACGAGACCCAGGGGAAGATTCGCCTCCCAAAATGGACACGAAAATGGTGAAACCAAGAATGAAAACTTTACCATTTTTGAGGAACCTTCTCCGGCAAATGTGGACAAGGATAAGTCTACCGACAGTGTATTCCCTGAGCCTGAGAGTAGCAGGGAAGCCACCAAGGACGCTTATAGATTTTCAATTCTATTGGAGGAAGATGAGTCAATGGACGAAATGAACCCCAATCTCGACCCAGGTCAAGAATTACGAGATGAGTTTACCGGCGAGCTAAACAACGATGGAATGCGATTGGACGAAAATGAGGTTTATTACATGAGAGACGTTGCATTCGGGTCAACTGATGAAGATGCTGTTGTTCACGCCGATGATCAGCAAAATGAAGATTACGACGATGACAGCTATCCAGAAAAAGAACATATTCCATCGGGATATATTTCTTATGCAACGCGTAAGTGAAGGTATCTCTTAACATAAACATTATGGTTTCTTATTTGATTACTATAATTTAACAATTAAATATTTATAGAGGATTTGCCGTACGTTCCTTGCTCTTGGGACGTACCACGTTCCGTGCTCCGTTCGTACTCCGAATTGGAACTTCCTGACGATCTCATTAAGGAAACTGGAGTTTATCCGGGTATGTTTACAAATTTCAGAACAACGTATTTTAAAATAACCGCTTGAATTTTCGCAATATTAATCGGCTTCTAATCTTTTATGTTCAGGAGGGTTGGAGAATGTTTTCGGGAATATCAGCCCCGCTTTGGTACCCTCTTCTCCTTTCTTTGCACCCACGGACTGTGAACTGCTAATGAAGCGTTTATTCAATGAATAAGCTCGTTTTGAACAAATTGATTTTATACTCTGAAGACTGAAAATGATTTTGAGGATAATGAAGCGATTAATTTATCTCGTAACGTTAACGTTTAATAATTGGACTTCTTTACCTTGTATATCAACTGTTTCCGCCTTTATATATTAACAAATCTACTTGTGCTAGCTGTGTAAAATGTAAAATTATGTAGTCATGTTTTGAGGAATAATGTCTTAAGATAATGTGTTCCAGTTTCATTATTACGGTTAAGAGTTGTTGTGGAAGAGAGGCAAATAGTGAATTCAAAATATTAAACTTAAATCATCCAGCCGAGCTGAATGTAAATATTATAATTGTGAATATCTTTAATATATAGAAAATTTATTTGATATACAAAAATACTTATAAATCGTTCAAAGATTATCCAAAATATTTAAAATCGTATGAATATGAATACTCTATTATTGTTGAACACCTAAACTGTTTTTACGCTTCTGTAATGTAGAAAGACAAAACTAATATAAAATCTAGAAAATGAGGATTACTATGTACCTAATTAACTTTTTTGTGCGAAAAAGACATAGATTTTCTCTTGTGTACAAGTAACAGTGCATTTTATTTCTCTGTGTAACACTTTGTCGGAATAAGTTTAGATTATGTGTGGTGTCCATGATTAGGATATAGCAAGCTTGAGCAATATTTTGAATTTATTGCAACGTATTTTTGTAACCATTCATTTACATAGGTAATTAATTATTATTTTCTTTTGTGTATTTGCTACAATTTATTTTGGTACTATCCCTTGTAGTTTCAATTCAGAAAGTTATCGGATGCTTTTTATACAGTTTTTCGTAAAATAAATCAAATTGTAAAAATAACAGTTGTTCAAAAAATGAAAGTATTTATGACACCTTCACAAATCGCATACCAGCTGCTTGTCTAATTATCTACCAAATATAATTTAAACAGTCATCATGAAGAATCTGTTGCATTTGGCACATTGCAGATTGCCTTGTGCTCCACAACTTTACATTCTTCATTAGGTTCTCGAGCTGCGCCAAGTGAACACGACGTTGTTCTGTAAACACACGGATTTTTACATTCTCCAATTCTCATAGGATGGATGCCTGGCGTAGGTCCTTCATCTTCAATCGAACTACCTGTTCTACCACCTTCCGCCGATGCCAATATATCCAACAAAAAGGAACTTGATTCTTGTGGCACGCATGCCATGTTGGAAGCACAGTCCTTGTCAGTTTTACATTCGATGAGACATTTTTCCGAAACCAGAGTTTCTTTGTAGTTTGGCTTGCATTCACAAACTTGTTGATCATTGACCAGTTGACACTTTGAGTTTTCCCCGCATCTTTGCGTACACGTTACAGGGTCTTTGATTACAGTGAACTCTACAGCTCGATGGACCATTTTTG
>JAHZMV010006851.1:0-14977 GCA_027743765.1 Coecobrya sp. COE2
ATATTTTAACTGAAAGACTAGAAAATTTAGCCGTCAAGTCAAAGTCAAAAACAATATCACATGAAACGGAATAAACCAATTGTCGATCACGTAAAAAGAAGAAATATGATTTGGCATATTTCTAGGTAATCCTTTGGGATAATTCAAATCTTGTAAAGAAAATGAAATTTCGCAGTACAACATGCAGCCAATATACTTACGCACGCACATGAATCATTTTTTTGTTTTAGCTCCTGATATTACTCGGGGACTACAAACCGATAAGGAAATCCACAAAAGTAGTTGTTTTAATAGTTAGCCCGTGTTGACTTTTACTTTGTAGCAAGTACGAGGCAACGTGACGTAATAATAAAATCTTCCACCTTCCAACACATTTAATCTTTCAAATACTCCATCCTGTTGTTGGCATTCATGTTATCAAGCTTGGATGAACGTTGTCTAGTAGCTTGTTGGATAATAATATATGATGAAGCTGTACAGTGTAACAGTGGCTGATAGTTAAAAAAATAAAGTGAAAGGTAACTTGTCTCACTGTACGTTATAAACCAACTCAGCAAGGGAAACTGTCTACCGTGGGCTGCCGTGTAAGGATAGTAAAGTTCTTTTGATGGGATTATGAGCCACATGGCAATGCCAACAGGATTGCCAGTGTTAAATCGGTACACTGCTGTGAGCTTCAATTTACGTCAACTGACTCACTGAGCTTTCTGTTCCGCTATGCGTCTTTGACGATAATATGATGAGGACGGGAATGACAGTTATTTATACTTCATTTCATCAACAGCAAGCTATATTATAAGCTGCTATGTGTTTAGTATATCTTTAATAAGCAAAAACAATATGCAAGAGTTTCATTGGCAGTCTATATAGGAGTGTGTGTGTACCGCGTAGCTGATGAATGAGAATGTCTGTGGGATGGAAGTTTTCAAACTAGTTTGGAAACTTGAATAGATCACTACTCAATAATATGTTTATTAACCTGAAAATGAACATTTTCTACCTTATCATTATTACCAAAATAATGAATTGTAGAGGGATACGTAGAGAAACTACAGTTTTGTCTAGGGCACACACACAAAGTGTCGTAAAACAAGGGAGAAAGTTGCTATTAAACGGAAATGTAACATAGTAGTGTAGTATTTTGGAGAAAAGTGATGTGTGGAGTTTTCGGAATTGTGGGAACGTTTCAATCACCATTCTTACTTTCTCTGTGCCTTTGTTGGCTAAACTTCCTGTAGATACAACATATTGAGCTTATTCATGTACATTGATGTTTTCTGTATTATTCCATCCAGACATCTATTCATAGTTTTTAATCAATACTACAAACAGTCCTACAAAACCTTTTGGGTTTGTTCATTTCACAGAATGCTACACACCACCAAAGCAATATTATCACATACAACATCTGGCGTTTCTGATGATTTCTGCAGAATCAAACAATAAATGTTTAGGCATGCATGTGTCACGTTATTTTGAAAGAGTAAATAGTTCGTATACCCAGAACTATAATAAGGCAAATGAAGTATAAATCAGATTTCTATCACTGCCATCATTTGTTACATGAATGGCATATTGATTTCAAGATTTTTTTATGAAATAAAATTCAAATGTAAAATCTGCTTGACAGCTTAATTAACGGGAACGTTTGATTTCTGATTGTCAAAAAACCTCAGTTTACATAATAACACCAGCTAAACAATGGAACGCCCACATTTATTCTTATGGGGAAATAAATTCATTGGACTATTTAAAAAAAGTCAATTCAGTGTACTACCCATTATTCTACCTACATACTTTTCATTCATACAGGTAAAACCCACTATCATTTTTGTGCCAGCCAATTCAGTTATGGTGACTACATCTGCTACTTGTCTGTCAGTTTCGACGTGAGCCTAATTAACAGGTAGGTAGATATTTTATGTTTAAAAATACTCACTAGTCACATTTTTACCAATTGGCAGGTTTCCATTCATTATGTTAGTTGGTAGGGGTTTTTGAGGTGCAATTTGTACCAATAGACTTGTGATCACGATCACGCACAAATAAATTCAAAGTACATCATACATATAGAAGGAAAGGGATAGGGATAGAGACAAGGAAAATTGAACGGCTGAACTTACGTGTAACTCTGAGTCTCTGGAACTGTCCAAATTTGCACACCATTTCGAACCGTGTCAATCTTAATTTTGCTTTCCAACAGGGTTCCGTTGTATGACGAATCACACTGTGCCTGTGTAGGACCAGTGCGTCCGGTATTGTTGCACGAAGAAAATTTAAATGCAGCTGGAAAAGATATTACAAATAATGTAAATCAAATAAGTACAAATATGAATGGATGACAATTTCAAAAATGTCAATGTAATATTATAACATTTTACACTTACTTGTCAGATTTCCTTTGGCATCTAAATAGAAGAAACATTCAAATAATATATTATTTGTTCTATGAGACTTTCAAATATCATATGACCTGCGACAAACTTAATAATTGTGAAAGTTTAAGAAATCTCAGCCACGAGCATCTAATAAACTTACCGTCTTTTGTTTTCAAAATTGCTTCATAATTGTACGATCCAACTTCCTTGGCTGGAACACCTAATAATTGTACACAAGTTGAATTAAAACGTGTTCCAAGAATTAGATGCGAAAATGTAATTACTATGAAAAGTCTGTAAATATTAATTAACATGACATTTAGCTACTGTGCAACCATTGAATATGATCCATGATATAACAAGTTTTAAATGAACACAAGAGGTCATTGGAAGCCACGTGTAAGTTAAAGATGTCTTTCCAGAAATCTTACACATTATTGTGTAAACATTAAACTAACGATAAGTGGTATGAACTAGAAATTGAGGAAAAAACCCTCGTAAATATTTTGAGATAAACAAAATCATTACAGTTAATTCGTAGTATTATGATTCAATCATAATCAGAGTAAGCGACAATTTTAAAAACAACACAAGGAGAAAGCTAGAGAAGATGCACTTGTGCATATTTTATTACTTAACATGTACTATTTAAGCTGTACTGTTTATACCCTACATCTTTGATCAACAAAAAGTCAACAAAGCAGTTAAAACGCCTCTGTGCATGAACTTTGTTAGCATCTGTAATATAATCCCTTTAAAGCGCGATGAAGAATGAATATATATAACTCATATGAAGCTTTAGGCGCAATAAAACATGTATGTTGAGTGGTGAAAGCAAACTCACAAGAGAATTTCTCACCGACAATTTTCAAAAAGGATCATAAATGTATTATGTCGAGGAGAAGTTAATGCCCTTTTTGTATTTCATATTAACTACAGTTTATATCTAAACCTGGTATGAATTTGTATAAAATTTACCTATCCCGAAGCACTCAGGACTGAGGGAAATGTCATCAATTGCAATATCACCCAAGGCACCCCTTGCACCCCGAATAGCAGTAAGTTGAAGGTAGTATCTGGGAAAGGATGAATGAGTAAACAAGTTTTAGTAGTGAAACCTTATAAGTTCTTTGATTAACATGAGATGGTATAAGTAAGCCATTTTTTAAAATACAAAGAGAAAGAGTAGGCGTACTAGAAAAAACGCAAATGTCTTAAATATTTTAAAAAGGAAATATATACAGGAAAAGCAGAGCAAGCTTAATAGTAGCTCAGTTGAGCAGTGTGAGCCTACTTTGCTGCTCTTTCAAAATACTTTAAAGAGAAGTTTGCACACACACAATGGTCTGTATGTATAATACTTTATCAAATAAGCTGTTTGGTATTTAAAACATGGTTTTCCAGTAAGGAAATCCTTATTTCTCTTTCATACACACAGACTTATATTTTGTGTACGCCAGTTTTCTCAAAGGAAGGAAGGTATATAGAGAGTGAGTAAAATAAGTGGAAGTAATCGCCTAAAATTACTTTTTGCTGCCTTTGAAGCTTGGGATTTTGCAAGAGGCACGGTGCCATATATTCCCTTGGTTGCCCACGCGCTCACAAAAACGATAGGGCTTCGTCCACGGGTTTCTCGGATTCTTCGGTACCAGCTCAACATCTAGGGATCCAACATGTGCTCCAAACATGTGGTAAAAGAAGCGCAGCTGGGCAAGCATCATCGTCAAAGAAGAAGATGAAGAAAAACAACAACGATAACAGATTAGGTTATATTCAATTACCATGTAATAGCTTCAGACTGGAATGGATCTAGCAACTTCAAAGTTTCTATCAACATCAACAATGCATTGCATTTTTTCCTACGGCATATAAGAGGATTTCCAGAGAAATGGCAATTCCACTAATATATTTATGTAATAGTCTGTAGCTCAGTTGGAGGAGTATGTGTAGGTGTATGAGCTATATACGCTCTATATTTTGCTAATGTATTTTTTACTTAGAAAGTGGTTTTGTTTTTCTTACCTGACAACTTTGATAGTACGGCGAACTGGAGTTTTGATTGTACACTGGAGGATGAGCAAATATGGGGCTTCGTAAAACACTCCGGTGAAAATTTGTATCTTTTACTTTCATGTCAACCAAGAGGTAGTAGCCTAAACGAGAAAGGAAACGTGTACATGAATAGAATCAATATTTTTACACAGCAGCATCAACTTTTACTTACAACAAGCCAGCATAATTTGTATGCTGACTGGCTCGTACAGAGTCATTTAATTCTTCACTGTCGTCGTCAACAAATACAAGTCTACAATGAATGATAATATTTCGTGTAACGATTTCCTGCCAACCCACATACTGCGCACTTGACGTTGTTATATAATCTCTTAATTGCGTTTTACTCCATTATGAGCATTACTGAAAAGCATGAATTTATCTGGAGCTGACTGACATGGATTCATTCAAAATCAGATGCTTTAATTGAATTGTTACATCTTTATATGACGGTATATTTATAGTTATGTCAAGTGGGTTGCGTTTATCAAAGATATTATAAACCTGCAATCGTATAATGTTTTTCACTTTTTGCGCAAATGACAAATTATGTAGTTCATACACGCGTTATATATATGTTCATTCTTTGGAAAATTAAAGATAGAAAGGTCATAATTTAAAGAGCTGTCTATGAAATGGAATGTCCGACAAACCTGGAGAATCGTAAACAACTTATTATTCTGGTTCAAAGAGTATGTCTATCTGTACAACACCTACACTAGTTTTAGTTAGAACTGGTTCGGGTCGCTTTTACAATTTCACGCCTTTTTAGACTTCTGTATCAAAACTGAAAGGTCACATCCGCCTTTCTAACAAATGAATAAATTCGCAAGAAATAATATTTTATTATGAAATACATGTAGGTATATCGCAATAGTTATCGTTGACACTGAAAAGAGCGTAGGCGTAGGAGAACGCTCAGCTCGTGAAACAATTATGAGCAAATATATTATTGACAAGTTTATATTTAGTTTACTTTACTCAAAATGTTTCATAATGTTGCATTTCGCTGACAAAATGTATTCGTTTGTACAACTATTAATAGTTTACCATTTAAAAAAGGAAATATAAATACACTTGGGTACAATTATTTTTGCTCTTCGTCTGTTCATCAACCTACCTGAAGAATTCATAAAAGTATGATCTGTTCTTGGTCCAGTTTCCTCTTTAAAAGTCGCCGGCTTGTTTGTCCTTTCCCAGGTTATATTGTACTGTGAATCTTGTAAAGGATGCCAACCACACCAGCCAGACTCAAATGTACAGGATGCGTTCTTTGGTAGCCTCTCTGAAAAAAATCAGTTCAATGCAGATAAAAATCAAAGAATGTGTAAGTGGTTTACATTAGTGTTAATAGAATTTTCGTTAACCTTTTAAAGCACAGTGAAAGCTTGCTACATCATCACATAATATAAGCATGTCTACAGAGTCTACTATAATAATCGGTATAAAATACACAACTACTGGACTAAAGTTAGTTGATAGAATGGGTAGCGTTCCACCAAATTAAAACGTAATTCAGGGCAAGAGAAAGCAAACAAACGGGTGTTTGCAGGATGCTGTTTTAAGTAGGAAAATGGAAAGTGAAGCTGCTACATGGAACGAATGCTACTCACGCCAATACTCTACCACCACCACTAATGATGATAACAGCAAGTGTGTGTAAGTATATCGGTATAGAGTATTTTATAGTTTATAGGTACAGGGAAGTCTATGAAAAAGAAAGGTCAACTGTTTGGTTAAAACTTGCCGAACTACCAAACTGTCCACAACAATCCACTTAAAAAGAAAGAAAATTGACTTTGAAGGGGGTAAAACCAGACCACATGGTACACTTTTAGTAGGAAAAGTTGATTCCGTAAAAATGTACTTCGAATAAAGTGCCCTTACAGAATCTCTACTTTATGCTACACACAGGAAGAGAGATCGGGAGACGCCGCCTAAACAACATGACATTACACCATGCACAGTTGTATACGCTGTTGGAGTTTTAAAGTAGGCTATATAGCTTGGTGCCTAGATGGTTGCTTTCTCTACCTGCGGTGCGGATCTACTATCTAATAAGCAAGAGTGCAGATGGTTTTGTATAGGCACGTGGAAGTCACTTAGCTTTTTTTAACTTTTCATTTTCTCACACGCTGACTGACTCAATCTGACGGTAATGGTTACATTAAGATTCATGACAATCTAATTGAAACTTAATGCAGCATATTTTTTTATCCTTTTTAGCTTTTTCTCTAGAAAACATGGTTTTTAAAACTTGACAATCATGGAACATCAAAGCAAGGAAGATAATATGATTTAGTCTCGCTTGCTTTTGTGATTGTCTAAAAAAATTTACATCCGAAAAGTTCAGCTCATGATTTTGATTGGCACACTTAAAACGTCATTGTTAGAAGCAGATATTATATTCAACGTAGAAAGAAACCTAGAGCGATGTTATCATCAAAATTTGTATGTAAGCTTGTATGCTCCAATTTTATTGGGTACATCAAAAGTTTTTAACGTGTAGGTGGTGTATATACTGGAACGATCATAATCTCCAGAACAAAGGAACCTGAATAATGTATGTGCATGTAAAGAAGCAGTGATTGTCACAGTCATGATGATAATGATGATACTGATGGCACCGATAGAGTAGAGCACACAGGAAAGCCAAAACATTTTATGCTCATATAAAACATGACGCTACAACATGGCGTGATGAGATAGTAAGCCGTGTGTCTGTGTGTCCATGTATGTGTGCCGCGATTAAGAAAGTTGTCACGTTCCAAACTTTTTACATATTACTAAATGGAATGAAAAAAGAGATTATGGGATGTTGTTGTCCGCTTGGCGAGCATTTTCTTTCTCTTGCTATAACTCTTTCTCACTCATGACCTATTCCAGAATGTTTGCCACGCCAGAAGTTTCTCCTTTGACTTTTGTTTTCGTCTAGATAATTTATGCAAGGCCAACTCTTCTCTAACGTTCATTACGACTATTAAGGCATATATGCACACTAACTAGAAATATAATGTAAAGTGTACCCTATAAAATGATATTATAGGCACGGGGACCGTACCGTCTTTCCGATCAATGAGCAAGCAAAAAGTTTGAGAGGAGCAACAGAAGGGACATGGTGGAATGTATGCAAGTTTTGTTGTTGCTGTTGCTGCTTCTGCTGCTGCTGTGTTTCTGCTCGCATGTGATTGTAAAATGGTTATGGTGCTATATTCAATGTTCGTTCAATGTGTGCAAGAGAAATCTACAAAACCTCACGGTCTGATGCCAAACTTAATATTTGAGACCCACAGCTTGAGTTTTGGCAGAGGTCTTGGTCTCTAGTATGAAATGGTATATTTTGGTCCGTTGTCCACACTATTACTTGTGTACTCTCGGTGGTGTGCTTCTGGGAGCTTAAATACTGACTATCGAATGCACATTTTATAGAGATGATTTATAAAGTGCCAAGATGCTGTCGTTCGCCCTTGGAAAATGAAAGAAAACTCTTCTGCGAGTAAAATTCAGCTATATATACTATTTGAGATCATGACAATACCACTGTACCGCACATACCACAACTTGGCTTGAGCATATTATTTGTGTATACTCGTGGTAGTGGATACAGAGCGACACTTTCTGATGATATTCCATTTCTCGAGTTTCTCTACCAAAAATTAGTAAAATGTCATTTGGAAGGAGATCTATCCCATATAATCTTGCAAACATGCTGAGGATTTAAGGAGTGAAAGTCAAGCGTAAAAATGAAGGGAAGCTCATTGTACCGTAATAAATTGATGGAGGGAGGGAGAGACGGCATACAGCAAGTGCAAATGATGTAGGATTTGGAGAGTGGAAAATTCTATACTCGCACTCGCTCTCAATTCTCCATTCTCTCTCAATGTAAAATGTCTGCCTGTCTTTAGTTTTCTCTGTGCAAATTTAGGTTTACGATATCTTTCATGCTTCCCTGTCACGACGATCCACGTCGAAAAATTCGCAAGATGAATCTAGGATTCAGGTTTCCCTGAAGGCAAGACTGATATAAAACTCTTCTTTCATCATATGAAAGCTGATATTGTTTCTCATGATGATTCCCGGGATTATTTGACGGTGTACGAAGAAGCGTCTTCCAAATATTACGCAAATGGATTGATTTTTTTTAAATTAAAGAGTTATGGTATTCTATTACATTGGGCAGTTGAGTATTACACGTGCATATCATATTGCTCCGTATTTCATAATAATATGTAGGTATATAGGTATATAGATTATGGAATTTTTTCTCTCGTCATAGCCAAAAGTGTGCGTAGCGCCTGAGATTGGCGGTAGGAGAAATAAATAGATTATGTACTGATGCTTTGGCTTATAAGGTATGTTACAAATACAAAGTTATCCTATATAATATGCATTATATGTCGATGTAGGGTCTGATAAATGGCTGGCAAGCAGACATTTGTTAATGAAATGTTTTGATCATTTTTAGGTAATTGAAATGACTGGTTTTGAACTGAACTGAAATTGAGCAGCAAGCAGCTAAAAAGAACTTTTTTACCTTTTTTCCAACTTAACAAGTAATTGATAAACGATTCACCTGTGGACTTTTATCTATATATTAAATATTGTATACAAAAATATATTATACATTATAGGTATTTACTTATTTACAGCTTAAACCTGTTCTTGTGTAAAAATCTAAATAAAGTAGGGATGTTATTTAAATATCATATATGCAACAAAAATTTCATACAGTTATTCAGACTTACACATTATGTATCTGATTTTGGCAATGCCACTGTCCATAATTTTTGCTCAAATTTAATAAAAATGAATTATAATTCGTTCACGATTCTGCCAACGAAAACAACATTGTAAATTATCCAAACAACTCTTCTACAACAATTGTACATTCTTTTCTCTGACATCATAACAGTTTAGTAAAAAACTTCTTTATCGTCATATTTGGGGAAAAGTGAAAAGACTTAAACAGGGCAACAACAATATTATCATATCATCTCAAAGATTATAAATAAAACATTCTCATTTCCTCTCACAGGAAATGCACGTAGAGCTGCTTGGCTGCTTTTTTTCCTTTCCAGTGTTTACTACTATATACACTTCCTTTGTTTGTGTTGGTGGTGGTGGTGAGGTGACTTGCCTGTTGTAAAAAGATAAATGTGCCGTGGAGTGTAATAATGATTACTGTCGTAAGTTACGTGGCCAAGACAGAGCACGCTACTCCATGACTGTATTGGTATATACTGTTGCTTTCATCATTTTCAAAACACACCAATCCTTCCGTATACCAATTCATTTTTTTATTATATACTCCCAAAGTAAACTTGGGTATGTACAAACAGTAAAAACAAACTTAAGGAGAAACGTTGTGAAACAATATCAAACAACGATGCTAAAAGCTTGCGAAATGGGAACTGTATTAGATTATATGTATTCAACAGGACAATATACATATTCCTAAATACATATTGGTAACTTGGATTTGCTATATGAAGTTCTTGAAAGAAGCAGAAGAATAGGATAAGTGGTCATGCAGTTGATGATGAAAATTATGTATTGCCTGTGAAAGCATTTTTGTGCAGAGTTCATACCCGGTTTTGTACAGTAATACTAATAAAGTCAGTAAAGCCTACATACACTTCACGATTGAGTCAACTTCGTGAATATAAAAATGTTTCCTGTCTCCATCCGCCTTTCTGTCTTGCCTCCAAGCCAGCTTCCTGTTTATGTATCCCGTATAGCTTTTCATATAAAAGTTACCACATTATCGCTGATAAACGACCAGCAGCAGTGTTGTTTACAGTACCGGACAACGGCCCAGGTGGTCGTAGTGAAAGCGTATTTATTTTTTAAAGAATTCGTAACATGTCAATACATTCATTCTCCGTAAACATGCTGCCTTTCATGTTTTTATTATCTCTTGCAGGAAAAATGCTGGCAGATTTTATCACAAAATCAATTCAACCAAACCAACGGAAAATACATGGAAATATATGTACTATAAATTTGGCTTATTATGATTTGTGCATGTTATATTGGGTTTATTTGCATCTATTCCATGTCTCAAATGATGGTATTTCTTTCCTCAAAAGTCACTGGACTGACTGCTATTTAGTTTTGATCGTAAGTATATATGTAAGTTTGTACCTTGCATGCGCATAGAAAGAAAGCTTGATACAGATTTTCGACTAAATTGGCCTACTCAGTGGGTCAATCCACAGTTACACCGTTTTCAAACGCGTTGATTGTTTTAAAACTTTAAATGTAGGTTGGGTCAAATGAATACGGCAAAATTGTCTTCGTATTTTATCAATATTCTTAAAGCACACTACATAGGTACCCTCGTGAGGAAAGCTATCTACATACATACAACACGTGCACAATTAAAGGCTTCTGTCAGGGCACTGTAATTCTAGGGGAGTTCGCTTGAAATAGCATTAATATAATATCTGAAACGATATAATTACCACAATGTTGTTCCTCGTCTTCTCCATATAAACAATCTTTGTTGAGATCACAAAGTCGATTGCGGTCAATACAGTTTCCGTCATTACATTGAAATTCCCTTTCGGAGCAGGATGTCTTGCACGTTTTATTACCTGTAAAAGAAAAGATAAAAGTAGGGCATAAAGTGAGGAAAGGTAAAATAAAAGTTTCTTCTGGGCTCTGCCTGATACGGTTTTCTGGTTTCGACATTAAGATAGCGCTCCTTTGTCATTGAGAATGTGGACCACGTATAGATCCAGTAAGTAATTCTATTTTTTGTGAAAGTTAGCGATGTGTCTGATATGAAAAGCATTTTAGACATAGAATGTAGAACGCTCACTTGGAAAACAATCAACTAGTTTGATATCATCAATGGCGAAATGTGACGGGAACCTGGCGTTATTGTCAACCTCCAGAGCGATTCGAAAGGGTTCCTTTACACGACCAATCGGTTGCTTGAGACGCTCCCATCTGAAAAAAATAAACAAGCCAATTTTCTCTCTTCATCTTTCCAATAACAATTTTGATGTTATGTGATTTTAGGTAAATTGACTTGATTCGATAGTGGCATGCATGCGTCGAGACTGTCAACGTTGTTGATGATGTGAACAATATGTTTTTTCAGAGATGTATATCTACCCGTCTACACCTGTCCCGTGTAATCATATTTATTCAAAAGAAAAAAAATCCACATATATACGAATACAACGCTTACGTATTCAAGCTGTTTCCCAGTTTTGACAGCGGCACCACAGTTGAAAGTTTTGACTCAATCACAACCCTCATTGCGACCATATGCATATTGTGCATATGAGTTTGTGCCTCAAGATAGCACGATCCTTGCGATTCACGGAACAAAGGGCTTCTTAGGGTATAGTGTGTAGTGGTGTTTGTTTCATTCTCCCATGCAAGAAGTAGAAAATGTCCTGAAATAGAGCAGATATAGAAATAGAGATAAAACATTAGCATGATTGAGCGACTCCTGAATTCATTTTTGTGTGTGTAAACCAATACAAAAGATTTCTTTATCTTTCTTCGTTTCTATTCTTACATCTTCCCCGAACATAAACACGTTCTGAACTTTTTGATACATAGTTGATTCTCCACACGATATATATTAATATATTTACATCTTGTATAGGTATATACACTCAATTGTATTTACGGTTATAAAATACTTAGACCTGTTATTAATGCACCAACCAGTTATGTACAACATGGTGAATTTGCTTGCGACCAGTCATGTGTAAGAAGATAAACTAAAACATATTATTCAGCCTTTCTTAGTCTTTTTAGAGCACAAAAGAGGACCGAAGTTGAGTTTGCATTTTGTAAACAATCTTATTTCTTTAGGGAATAAATTCTACCAAATTACATGTTGACAGGATTTTCTTCGTTTTCAAACTCCATTATTATCTTCACAAAACTTACGTCGAGGGAACCTGTCATTTTCGACGATATGTATAGAATACACAACCTTACACACAGACGTACGTACACCAACGCAGTAGTGTACCATTGTGTACAATAGCGCAGCCACCAGCCAGACCACGTGAGTGGAAAATCGAACAAAGCAAGGTTTTCTTCAGAGAAGAAGGGAACATAACAACAGACTGAGCATTCATACATTTTCAACAGTACGCAACCTTTGCCAAAAAATACTCTGACCAACAATGCATCATCTCAGAAAATATATAGTCCATTCAAATTCCACCATTTTCACATAATGCCTTGTATTATACCATCCCATTCAAGAAGGAAGATCAGGATGATTCGTATTTTTTTGCCAGAGACAGCAACGGCAACCAAGACTAAGAATAAGAAGAAGACGCAGACTTATTGATAGGCATGGGATAGACATGACATAGTAAACTAGTTAGGATTCCCTGAAACACTATTTTCGAGGAACAGGGAACAAAATCAGCGAAGCATGATGCATTTGGTGAACTGAGGAAAATTCTAACTGAGTGAAAGCTGGGGCTTAAAGTGGCAAACCATGAGTCTATATACAAATATGTACCGTGTTATCCCTTATCCACACACATATTTCTACGAGTACATAATGTGCGCCTTATTTTCAGCAACCAGGCACAATATTAATTTTCCATTGTACATTCAAGTTATGCGCTTTAACACAGTAGTTTTATGAGACGATCTTTTTAGACCAACTACTTTCTTTTAAAGCTCATTTTACTCCATTAAAGCATGCCATTACAGTAGCATTGATGTCGGAGACGGTATTCATGTTTTACTAGATATTATGCTCAATTTTTTACTACATTTTCAGGAAAAGATACCGGATTTTATAGATAATATTACAGTAAAATATTATATGCCTGTTTTGTATGCACTGTACATCTTACCTTACAAAATATATTAGTTTCATATAACCAACCAACGTAATTTATGTATAAAACGAACACGTGAAATTATACCTACACATTTTTGTGTACATCTTTTCATCTTATCATACTTACTTTCTTCATATTATACCATATAATTATACATTACTACTTCCTTTATGGAATGCTCTCACTGAAGAAAAAAACAAAAGTTTCAAAACTTGATCCAAGAAATGCGTCTATGTGTTTGTGAGAATGTGTGGGGAGAGAAAGAAAGAGCTCGCGCGAGTATTATTTGCTTTTAGTACTTTTATGTATCCGCCGAACATTATTGTGTGTGTATTCAAGAGTTTCTGTATGATCGTATTTATAAAAGTACATGAACTATATTTCGGAGAAAGTATTTCTTTTTGCTTTCTTTGACTGTATTAATATTACTATTATAGATGTATTACTGTACCGCACTAAAACATGAACACAATTTGCTTTCACCCAAGAAGAATTTCTCTTGCCCATTTATAAAGAGCTTACGTACAACAACCACTCTTGTACAATTTTCCAAAGCAACTTCCCTACAACGGTATCGATCGCTCATCCCATCCGCTTTCTCCTGTGTGTACTTTTACTGACTCTCAAAACGAAAGAGAGAGAGAGTTTACGATTACTGCTGCCGTTGTACTATCAGAATGCTGACAGTGGTACACATGTACACATATTCAACTACGACGGTAGATTCACACACGAGGAAAGAGATATATAATCCTCCTCCCACAACACACCAACCCAACTAAAGCAGCTCTACTTTCTCTCCGTGTGCGAAATGGTTACGACAATTGGGGAAAGTGGTACATTCGACAATGAGATAAAGAATTCAAATGCCTTCACCCTGCATGACTCGCATCCAAATATTTATCTAATAAAAATTAACATATTTTCCGGGCAGCAAGGGAATTGGTATAATTGCTTGCATACTTGTGTGAATTTGGAAAAAAATCCTGCATATGTATAAACGTAAAAATAAATCCCGCGCATTGCTTTGAAGATAAAACGAAGCGTAGTAAAACTTTTCTCGTGCTGATGCATGGTTAGAATTTCTAACTTAGAAAACATAATAATAGTAGGTAATAATTATTGCTGTTCTAGCAAATCACTGACAGTACGATGCACTGTCCAAAACAAGATATTTTTCAAATGAGTAGTAAGAAGAATACTATAATTACAACAAAGTATTTGAAACAACTTTTTTTGTAGTTCTAAAAAGGTAATGGAGGAAGTTTTCCGTTTTATAGAGACATCAAGCCATATCTGAAAAATCTCCAACTGGCTATATGTTGACAAATAACATGGTTTCAAGTTTCAACAGCAGACAAGCTGTAGTAACATGTGCTTTAGTTGCTACTAGTGGGTTTTCTCTCAAGTTCACAAGTGAGAAATACATGTATACACTTTCTCAAACAAGAACCATAGTAGTACAGCTAAATATCGTAAGCCTCTTTTGACTCTTTTTTTAGGCATCAGATTTACAATGATACATGGGCCATTTACTACTACCAAACAACTACCGGCTTCCCAGCCTTCAACCACCCATCAGAACAGTTACTGCCACTACCACTATTACAAAATAAGAGTTTTAAAACTCGGCAGCAAAATACTCTTCTTCCGGCAATAAGTTCTCTTTCTTTCTATGAGCAAGCTAGACCTTATAAGTGCTTATACTCCTAC
>JAHZMV010006852.1:0-21769 GCA_027743765.1 Coecobrya sp. COE2
CAGCATTACTTTGAGGGCAAAAGATGATAAGGGGGGACCCTTATCATTTTAAATTGCCCTCAAAGTAATGCTGACCGACCAGAGGCATAGGGATAATATTATGAGGTGAGTCAGAGTGTGATATTATTATGTGTGCATGTGATGATGATGTGAATGAAGAGCGTAAAAAACCATGCATGTTAAAGTCTAGCAGCCAGAGAGAGAAGAGCTCTTCTAGACGAAAAAAAAGGCCATCGCAAGTACAAAGTTTCTGTACTCTCTTCTGTTGTGTGATATGTGCAATTGTACAAACGGCGTATTTTATACATGGCTTAAATGGCAATTACGTGTGTGTGTATGGATACACACTCACATTTTACAACAAAAATTACAACAGCTTGTAAGAAAAAACCAGAGAGTGGATCCGTAGCAGGAGCAGTGGTAATCCGTTGAGCATTGTACAAAGTACAAAATATTATCAACGAAGGAACAAGAGTGTAAAGAAGACGAAGACGGATAACATTAACCTTTGGAATAGGTATATAAAAATGCCGTACACTTTATATGAAAATGCCAGCATTATAGGCAGCTATACTACGGAAGAATCTTTTTTGTACGAGCACCAATCCCATATTGGTAGGTAGTATGCGTATTAGTCGTTTTTATAGGGGCACAGGCAGACGGACGATGTACACGACAGGATATGGGATACATACATATATTATACGACGACATATAATAATATGTAGATATACAAGTCAAGGTAGATGAAGAAAGAAAATGAAACAAAAAAAACAATACAATGGATTGGATGCATGTGTAATGTATGAAATAAATGGTGAGGTTTGATGATACGAGCGTATGAGAAATTGGCCACCGTTCACAGTTCTGTGAAGCGGTGCGCAGCGCTGGCTTTGAGGATTTTGGAGACTGGCAAGTTGCTGGTTTGGAGTTGGAGTGCTGAGGTGGAGAGGAAAGATGGCGATGGACAGAGATAGTTTGCTCTTTGTTTCTACTTTTTTCCTATTCTGCTTCTGAGAATGTATTGTAAATACGGAATTGGGAGACGAAAGATGAGTAATGAAGTTGGAGTGAAAAGTCATGCTACGACGAAACGGCATTTAATATTTAAATAATGGGCAAAATTGGATGGTGAGTGGTGCCAGGATGCATAGCGGATCTTATTAGAAGCGGTATTTAATTTGCCATTGGGCTGATTGCTTGTATTATTTAACTGAAAGTTCTGATGATGCTATATTATTTGTGAAAATGTACTGCGCTGTTAATACTGATCGGAACTTACGCATTATAAAATTATGTTTGTGTATAAAAATTATAAGGCTTAGTAATCGAGACTTGTCGGTATGGCTATGTATCGTAAGTAGGTAATACCTACTTGGTATGCGGACACTTTCGGGATCCCGTAATACTGGACCAGTATGTGTTTTACCAATTGTCATTGTTATGCATGTAACGGTAAGTCTGCACCACCAATCAGTACAAATAATTATCAATTTAATATTCATCCACGCTCCCAAATCCATGACCGTCCTGGATGAATGCTGATTGTCGACTGATCATGTTGATAACACCAAAAAGTCCCACCATGTATCTGTACCATTTCTCTACTCTCGCGAACTATCACAAACCCGACCAGACTTACTCATAAATTTACCTATATAAATTGGCCAGCAAGCCAGTCGGCCAGCCATCAACGTAAGTAGTGCACAGTGAACCGGACACGCTTCCAAAAAAACTACATTTGTGAGACCCACTGGGAGGATAAAATACTGTTACATACACAGTTACCCACCCATTATATCTACGTGCTCTCATCGTACATGATTGATAAGCAAAAGCGAGAACAAATCAGCTGTGAACTTGATCCCAAGGTCACTCAATCCGAGTCACTGGAAAATATATATATGTTGAAAGACGATATTGGTAACAAGCATGTAACATTTTATGAGAAGGTAGAGCGAAGCGGTCCTAGTGCCCAATGTGAAATGGAAAAAGACATGCGAGCCATTCTTTTTCAATCTTTAAACAATTGGAGAAATAGAGGCTGCTATGTGTCCGGAAAAAATACGCAAAGACTGGCCGAGGCTGGAGGAGAAGACTGGGGCCTTCGTTTGGACCAGCAGAGTAGATACTGTCGCAATGGCATGATTTACATAAATTTGCAGGTTCAAGTCAATGGAACCAGACGAGTCCAGATAAAAGGAAGATCCACCACAATTGCAGAGGTGCAGGTGCCCGCGTCGGTGGTCCACCAAAATCCGCGACGAGTTATAAACGCATTACTGCGGAGTGCACACGAAGGATATGCGGTCCACATTGGTCGGTTTCATTATGGACCACAGACAAAACCTGCTCCCTGTGGCTGATATGTGAATATTATGCGTGATACTTGTCACATTTTTTTGCTCCTTACTGTGGAGGACAGAAATGGTTCATTCAGGAGGATCACATTTAGCTTCACAAACGTCCGAGATTGTCAATTGTGTGACACTGACCGAAGTGCAGACCTTATATTGACGGAACAATCCTGCTTTATGACGGACTGCTTTATGATGATGAGACAACGCAATATTATGATGATATGTTTTAATTGTACACAGTATTATGTACAATGAATAAAATGATGAAAAGCTACATATATTTTAATGTTTCTTTGTACTGCTTAAATGTATGGACATATTTTACGGCTATCAATGGACATTAAAATTAAATCATTCCCGCTACGAAATCAAATGATTTGTAATGTTCATGCACCCGACTAACATGCTGAAATATTTAAACGAAAACTATCTTTATGGCTGTTCATTATGAAGATAATCCAATCCAGTGAGTTAATTGACTAAGCACATCCTAGTTTCAGTTTCATAAAAAAGATGGCGCGAAATAGTCAATCCGTATTAATGATGCAGGCTATTACTTATGTGACATACTATCATAATTATTAGACATGATTGATTGATTATGCAGGTGAGGGTGTGTCATGAAATGTTATCTGATGTGTTTGGAAGTAATTAGTTAAGTGATTGGTTGTCACTTAGTAGAGACATTCTTCTATTCGTTTTTTTGTCTCGTCATGTCGAAATGTAAAGTTGTTTCGTGTGTACTCACATGCAGACTACACCTGGCTACATTTTCCCCTTCGGTTCATCAGTCACCCTGATCGGCGGAATACAATGGATGTCAAAGTGACAGCGACAAATATCGAAATATAAGATTCCGGTTTCAGCTAGATTCCATTTCATGATAAGCAAGACGTGCTTGTCGCCGATGCATGCATTTCATCTAAATCATTTTAAAATGTCAGCAGGGAATGGTGTCAGTCATCAATGTTAGCATTAACTATAATTTACGCTTATCAGCGAGCTTAATGCAAAATTTGAAACTTATTATTCAACATTCAAATGTGCTCTTAATGTCTACATCTTTAATTGTATTGCTGAATATATGTTGATGATCAAATTGATGAAAAATTTGGTTATTTTCCTTCTCCTTCCAAAACTGAGGAATTTGATCTTATCAATTAAAATAGGGATTTTGTAATCCAGAATATTCTGGAATCAAAAGCCTCTATCAATCAACCTTTGTCCCGAAAACTGAAGAGCCTTTAATGAAAAATTAATGAACAATTATGCTATTTAGAAACGCATTGGAATTTTTTTTGCTTAGCACGTGTACTTGCAAAATCTTAATCCATGCATTTTTTGTTGACAATGCATTTATGTAATATTTGGTAAGTGTGTCATTTCAATTTATGACGACTTTATGAGATGGGACTTTTTATTTGCGATTTGCTTGCTTCAATATTTATGTAATTAGTGAATACCTGACTGCAAAACTTATTGTGAAATTGATAAACCTGTTTAAACCCTTAATTCTCCTTTAAGCAGACTTGATCTGTTTTTTTTTTGCAGTGGAACCACGTCTTTCATTGTCTGGATGTTTCATTATCATAATTTGTATATTTAAGCTCAAGTAGCTGTCTAAACGAGAGTCCCGTCCCCAAAAACTACTTCAGAAAGCTTTAAGCTATCATAACCGCAATCAATCATTTTTGTGGAAACATTGACCGGAATGTTGTTTTCAACACACTACTCATTATGTAGTATATGCACATGGAATTAGCGTTAATCAAGATAATATGATTTTTTTTCTAGGAATGTGGCGTTTACAAATTTCATTGAATTATTCAATCTGAATTGATCCAGGATGCTGACTGCACTGGTCATAAAAGAGGTATTATGTAACAAGTGGCGTTCATTAATTCGCCAGTTGATTATGGGAATTGATGGCATGCTCCAGTTATATTACGAGAGGTTGTTTTGTGGCTTTTATGTAAGTGATTTCTTACGAATCACTGATTCCCCCATTCAATTTGCAACTGTATCGTATATACAGACTCATGTTTTGTGTACTATGTAGTATACCTACATATTATGCACTGGATAAAGATACTTTGGTCCTTATTTACTTGAAACTTTTGGTACAGAGAAATGACCTTTAATTATGAAAAATAGTAGTCCAAGTGTCCACAATTTAGGATAATGGATACTATCCTAGCGCAATCAATGTCGTTAAAAGTATTATGAATAATGAGCTTATGAACAAGCAGGTGTGATGAAACAACTTGTTATTGTAACACATCATTTGTCTTCTACTGACAGTTTACTAATTAGTCAAAGAGAATCTCTGCACTTGGATCTGTATACTGGATCCAGATTAATCGCAAACTGCATTATGAATTATGACTGCATTTATTATGATGAAATGGTTATTGTTACACAAAATGCAACCTAACACCAATGCTTTGCTTTGATTAATATTTTAGCTTTCAAGTTGACTCGTGCGAATGTTTTATTATGCCCTGGAGCATAGTACCCCAATAAAATAATTGTAGAGAATGCCCAGTTAATCTACTTCACTATAGATTTATCGGATGACGTAGGTATGTAGAGCGGTGGGCAGTTCTTTGCAATAAATACACCCATGGGCTTCTCTTCTAGTCAAATCAGTATGATAAATCAAGAAAGTCCGATGTAGATTGATTGTTGGCGTTCTCCTCTCTTACAGCTTACTTTCAGCTACAAAGACGCTTTAGTCCAGATTACACAATATGTACCTACGTATATGGCAGATTAAAGTTAGATTGGTAATAAATGGACAACAGCAGGGGGTTCTCAAGCAGTTTCTTTCTCATCATGAGACAAGGTCAAGGTTAAAACTGTTTGAGATTGGGAAGCATGTAATAGCACCATTTTTTTATATTTCGTGTATCAATTCCACACACAAGTTTCCAATTTAATGACCGTTGCATGCAAAGATTCATAATATTATGTACATAGTTTATGTCAAATGAAGACAATCATGTTGTATTACAATTCCCATTACATGCTATTTGACACTTCAGTAAATGGGCAGCGACATGCGTATACATCATTAATTGGCTACCTGAAGATGAAAATGGTGATGTTAAATAGCTTTGTATATAATGCTACCCGGATGTTGTTACGATGAGTTTACATATGTACGTATAATCCAATTCTTTATAAATGATTATCAAAAAAATGATACACTTCCATAAAGTTTGCTCTCATGATCTCTTTCTGATTCCATATTAATTGCAAACCTTGAAAGACTTCCGTTGAAAAGCTTACATTCTTCGTATCTTACATTCCGAATAATTTTAACTATTATACGGACATTAAATCATTCATCAGGTCATTCATCGTGTGACCCAACTACCTGAACTTCTCCACATGTTGGTCCACTTGAGTAAATATCAAAGAATACTCGAGAAAAATTGATTGTAGTTTTACTGAGAATGAGAACAACATAATATGAAATGTCGATAATACTTAGGAATGGCCATTGACGACAATGGCTGGCGACGGAGGGCTACTCACTGAAACAACAATTCGAGTTGAGTGACGAGATTAGGAAATTATTATAATGTATGTATTTAATTGATTGATTTACATAGAAAAATGAGGATTTATAACCATCCAACTTATAATCGTGTTTGATGTTTCATTTACGTAATACTACTTGGTGCGATGTTACGTCGAGTGTACGCGTGTAGTTAGATAAACTGATTGATTTTTTTCACCTGCATACATACCGTAAATTATCTAATATTTCAAAATATGATTAAGCTTATCAGAGTAAATATGTGTGGACGTTTTAAGTGTTTTTCCCTTGAAATTATGTGTGGTGCAATGTTAAATATGAATTGTTGGCCATGGTCATAGAAAAATTCGTTTTTAAAAAACAGTGCAAACACTAATTACAGATTAGATCTGATCAATTAAGTGACTGATGATGATAAGTAACCACATACTTTTTTGTTCTTCTTGACCTCATGTGGTAACCGAAAACACCGCTGCCCTAGTGGTTAACATGATCATCAGAGAAACCGAAAATTGATTGCATTCGCAAGGTCAATTTTACACACCTCTTTTGCGTGAAAGCATTCACCTGTAACATAATAATTCAATCAATACATAATCATATAAGATTAGATGTTAACTTTTCCCAAAAAATTAAACCGATGTAATTATCAAATCATGTACGAACGTACTCACAGACTGACAGACAGATTATAAAAAACGCCAAGTAAGTGCATTCCACTACTCTAACATTTCATAAAATTCCTTCGAAACTGGAGATTTCCCACCTTCTCACGTACACGACCGAAAGCATCATGGTCATTTAGTGTTGTAACATGTTCAACTACATTACTTAACAGAAAAATGCTAGTAATAACGCCAACGCCCACTAAAAAGCATATTTGTGCACGTATCCATTGGCTGTCATTTTATACAGTGGCCTGGTACAGTTTTGCAAAAACAATTTTTTTATGACGAAAGTAGTGGCGGCGTGAAGAGAAATGGAAGGGGGTTGGTCGGACAGTAAAAAGCAACCTACCTCAACCTCTCCGCAAGTAGGATGGACCAAGACCACCTACCTAGACTATCTGCATACCTATATACATGTGGTGATGAATCATTAAATAGAAAGAAGCAGCCAACATCATACGACAATGTCAAATGATGAAACCGAGTTTAATTTCAAACCGAGCTATATAAAATGGAATGGTGATTAGACTAGTAAAAATTGAAAATTTATTTCCCTCGTAAAAATGAAATGTTGTAGGCGTCACGCTAGAAAAATTATTTTCCTTCCAGTTCAACCTACATATTATACCATTATTCATGAACAAAAGAAGGTAAAAAAGCAGAGTTTGCATTTACGACACTTGACTTGTGTACAGACTACCTATTCATTTTTATGGAGTTCTCAAACCAAGTGCTTTGAGATGCACATTAATTTTTCCCGAAACTATAACCGCCCAAACACTTGAATCGTCAAATTTGCATTCGGAATTTGCACTGATTTCTGTTTGATTTAATTACAGATTTGTAAGTTATGCGAGATTGATTACACAACACTACGTCAACTCTATCGTGATTATCATAAGTCATTATAATTTATCATCGTTACATAATGAAATTAATGATTGTTTTGAGTATATTGCTCGAAATGAGAAAAAATTGAGAAATGCATAGAAAGCTTCTTTTCCTCTGCATATTATGCATCTGGTATAACCTGTATTGATATTAAGCACGTCATTACTTTAACCTTTACAACTTGAATAACTTGAGCCTATACAAGAAATCCTATTAAATTAATCCATATAACATTTAATCATCATAAATACATTACGTAAAAATTGTAATGATCTTTTAAACTGTCAAAAAATCGGTTAACTGAAAATGAGATTTTTTTTCATTGTCAAGTTCATAAACAAGAACATAGCAATTAAGCATTTTCAATTTACGCCATAGCATACGCACAAGAAAAAAAATGTGAAAGCTTTCTTGATCCTTTTTTCATCTCGCCGCTTTTCATTGTTTGGCCCTAACTGTCAAATCACACCTGTGGAATATAATATCTTCTTATTAACACCAAAAATTATCACTATGGCGCACGGCGACGCATTGGCTGGAAGAATGCTAAAAAAAGTTAATGGAAATTGGATTGGATTTGAATATCGTTATTATTAAGCCGCCGCCCTGATTGATTTCCAGTTATGGCTAATATACATAATTTTATGTGACGAGTGTGAAATTGACTTCATGATTTACTTTATTGGAAAAAAATTGTATCGACACTGATTGCTAGTATTATTTTGTTCCGTTGAGATTTGATTTGAGATGAGAGCCTCTATAAAATTTGTGATGTACCCATTTTGTATTTATAAGCACCTTGCGGTATTGTAGGTGACGACGGCTTGACATAATTGTGGTCTGTTGGTACACATGCGCATACACAAAGCGCCCTTGAAAAAGTTGCCAATTTTGTATTTTTAGCTATTACTTATTATCATGCAAACTAACAATCGTCATAATTAATTCATCAGTAAATGGTTTAGTTTGCATTTGCAACAGCATACATAAAAATTCTAGCTGACTCACTTCAAATCTATTAAAAGTAGCACGTCTGTCTCTTTATCAAGTTTTGCAGTAATTCCATATATCATATTTTTGGAAAATTGCTAATTTGATTACTAAATTGCACCGTTATGATTATTTTTATCTGTATAACTGACATAAATATCTAAAATGTTAACCAGTGACAAAACTTCATTCATCCAAATTCTATTTTAACCCCTTTACTTTGGTTTCCACGTAGACCAGTCGTTACATTGCATAATGTGCTTACTTGGAAGACCAACATAAAAAGTAACGCTTCTTGTTTGTGGTGCGTTACTAGCGCCTGAGGTCGCATCTTCTGTTGAAATACTTTCTTGAAAACTAACGGTCACGCTTTATCATCAAATGAGATCTTTTATAGTCATTAATCAGTAGTCGCTAATTGTAAGTAACCAATGCAAACGTCATGAATATTGCACTTGGCATATATTTATCAATTCTGCATGTTATGAGAGCAGCTCAATTTCTGCGCATTACTTTTTGCAATATGCAGCGCCAATGAAACCATTTATTTTTGTTGAGCAATAAACTACGGCAGCGCTACACATTTAGCGCTATACTCCAGTAATTAACCACAACAGCGTAAAAAGTTTTAATGAGTTTGAAGTATGCGCTATCGATTATCCTTTTAATCCTCTAAATTTAATGCATTTCCCTTTAAATCCTTTCGCTATAACAGCAAAAATCAAAAGCCGTGCACCGAGACAATGAAAAGGTGAATACACAATAGGGGTCAATGGTCAACCTCTTATCTTTCTCTAGTGATTGGATTATTGCAAAGACGGGAATTTACAATTACACTGAATTGATGAATCACTATCAGTTTCCCTGCTAGCATTTCAATATTTAACACAACGATATACTCTACTGGGAATACTGACTCATTTAAAAAAACCAACATACACTTCCCTATTTATTCACAACACACGGTCGTCGGTGATGTAGGTAAATAGGCAAAAGTATGTAATATTTATAGTTTATGAAGACCTAACAACCTATACATATTTACTAACAAGTACAACGACATGCATAATTTGACATGTCATTGTTCTTCTCTTGACGTCATTGGCATAATCATGTTTTGGTATTACTAATACTGCACAACCAAGTAGTAAAAAAGGGACTGGTAAATTCCTTAATCTTCAAGGAGCCATTTTAAACCAGTTAAAAGCGGAATTCGGTCTTCGGAAGATTGCATTATCACTGAACCAAGTATGTGATGACTAGTTACTCTGTTCCTTTTTAAACTTTTACCAATTATTACCTTTTTCTAGTACCTAAAACTTTACATAATAGTAACTTGATATTCAGTTGCTTGTAACAAGTAACACGTTAACAATTGCTTATGGGATGTCTGCAAAGAATTACTTACACAGCAGCGGTGCACATAAAAAAATTTAAATAGATAGACAAATTGATTGATATGCTAATATCCCTTAAAAACCCAATGACTTGCTTTCAAGCTTTCTAAAAAATTCGTGTGTAGAAAAGAATACAAGCACAAAATACTATATGGCAAATATTATATCTCCAGCTTCTCCAGACAAAAAAAAATGCTTCATTGATGATGGCATGAGAATAAAATTCACTGGATTGTCACAAGTCAACATGCATGTATTCAAGATAATATCAATTTCAAGTCAAGATAGGATAATCCCAAGCAGCTTAACAATTTGTGTCACAGACTGTCAACTGTCATCACTATACACGACACGTTGAATCTAACAATCAATTCTTTTATTTTACCGTCAAAACTAATCCTGGTCCATTGTGTTTACTGAACGTTGACATGTTGAGATTGGTAAAAAAATATTCATGTGTATCATCGCCTCAACATTTAAACATCGCATCCCTGGCCCTGACCTCCCCACCATTACTACTACATACTATACTATTATCTTTTGCAGTTTTTCAAAAGGACACAATTTCACGGTGGAATGACAAAACATTCTTTTTCTACGCAATCAAGCGGAAACTTTTTGTCAGACTATTTTATTCGGTTGACTGTGTCGTGTCCACAAACAAGCTAGTATTTACGAGTTAGCCAGCAAGGAAAAATAATATGTACTGATAAAACAACGCATGCATGTCCAAAAAATTTGCAAAAATTCAAATGAAAAATGCTCCATCATTTCATTATCCACAATCCTTCCTTCCTTCTAAAACCCCCAGCCTACTAAAACATATAGCCAAACTAGCATACCAAAAACTTCCAATCTAACAAGCTTCACCGTTTTATAACTTAAAACATTTGTGATAAGCAAATAATTTGTTGTAAAGTTTATGGAATAATGAAATGTTCATTATAACATACCTACAGTGCAAAATTACATACATATACGTGTATACGCGTTTTGTATGCTGTGAAGTGATGATATTCCATTATTTTTGCAAAAACTTCACAGGTAACGCATTAATTTAACTAGTGGTTGTAAATAGCCTGTATTAATTTTCATGCTGTTACTCACATTTTGAAGCTGCCGATCATGTCAATATTAATATAGTCAGGTAAAGTGATCCCATTTTTACCTTAGCCATCACTCTACACTATCATCACACGTTGCTGCTGCTGCTGTATAATCATTGATTAGTATGATAAATACTTTGTCTGAATATGTGTATGTGAGAATGCCGATTGTTGTATTCTTCGAAAGTATAACACTTCACTTTTTTCCTATCTCTACTACCACATTATTTACTGTATAACAATTTGTTGTAAAAGGAGGATCAACATATTGAGTTGCATTCAGAGAATTCATCATCATCATCATCATCCTCAGTTTCATGGTGACTATTTGGTGGCTTTGGCTTGTGCCTCTCTTGGTCCATAATACGTAGACAGAGAGAGAGAAGCTTGGTAAAATTCATGCAAACTTTCCTGCCATTCTTCAGTCAAGCTCTGACCTTTGCTGCGAGAGAGAAGAGAGATATGCTTTGTAAAACTGCATGCACGCGTCTTCCTCATCTCGCCGAGTTGCAGCGTTACTTTTTTTCCACCTGCAGAAATTACTCAAAAAATTAGCAAACGCATTAGTTTTTTTCAATAAATATTTAAAAAACCTTTAAAAAATACAATAGAGACAAGTGATCTTCGAGTTTATATTTTGTGCTCGGATTGGCATTGTATGCTAATTTGTTTGTATTTAAGCTGCGCACAGAAGACTGACATAAAGTTTTTTGACTTGGTGAATTTTGTGTAATTTTTGTTGCTGGTGTCAGTATTATAGCTTGTCACACTTCAAATCCCTGCTCATCATGTCATCTCATAAAATAAACGTTAACAGTTCCGACAGCGGTTCTGCATCCTCTGCAAAGGGGAATTCGAGACTGAAGGCGATTTTGAAGGAGAATCTATTAGCAATTTTGACCGTGTGTGGTGTGTTGGCCGGAGTGGCGTTAGGTTTCGGTCTTCGAGCAAGGGAAGATGAATGGACAAAAAGGGAAGTGATGTATGTTAAGTATATAGGCGACTTGTTTCTCCGCATGTTAAAATCATTGATTCTCCCACTTATCATTTCTTCCCTGGTCGCCGCCGTGGGAAGTCTTGATATAAGCTTATCGGGAAAAATTGGAGGGAGAGCTATTGCCTACTATATGGTAACTACTGTGATTGCTGTGGGATTGGGAATAGTTCTTGTGACGACAATTAAGCCAGGAGCAGGTGGCAGACCGGATGTTGATGTTGGAGATGAGGCGACTGCGGGCAGGAACAGCACCACGGCGGATACTCTTATGGACTTGGTGAGGTGGGTAAAAGAATCGATTACTATTTATGATCGTATTGACTCTTCTCGTATGAAAATACTTAAGCCCCCTTCATTGTCAGAAGTAGAGGTCCTTCAGGTCACAGAAAAAACTTTCACTGCCCCTAGCAATACAGTCCTACTCGCTACTATGCATATACCCAAGTAATTATTATATGCTCACTGAGAGCATTATTCAACTACGCATGCTTACATTTTTATATTGCCTTGTTGTGTTAAGGTGAGAATACTATTAGTTTTGCTATATGACTGACAGACTGACAATGACAGCTTTTGATCAAAGTGATGCGATGTTGCTCATGAATGATGATGATAATGTAAAATAAAATACACAAAAGGCCTGGGCATGACTCTCTGACCCAATTCCAGTTTTTCGCACTGACTGACTAAATCCATCTACTACTTCTGCTATACTCACTATTTGTTGATGAATTGATGAAATTAAAAAGAGGGAAAATTAGTGCAAAAAATCCACCATGGTGTAATCGTAACAACAAACAATGAACTACTGTAACAAATGTACCGCTGCGACTACTATTTTGACAAAGGATGCGGTATTATGATAAATAATATCAAACCAAACAAAGATAAATCATAATACACATAGTAAATGTATAAAGGGCATTGTAAAAAACTTGGATTAGATACATACATATTATTATTATTAACTATTACCGCTGGTATGTATATTGTATCTTTTTTTGATTTTTGCAGGAATATGTTCCCAGAGAACTTGATCGAGGCTGCACTTAAAACAGTAAGTGGAAAATTTAAAAAAAATTAAGTACATACCTAAGCACATGCTATACGTGCTATATGTATGCTATATTGTTCATCAACCCATTGGGTCCGTCGGATGATTTGTCATTTTGGGAAGTAAGATAATACGTTGTAAATGAAACATTGTTATTGCTACTTAAATGACAGGGTGTCTGCGTAAGACAGACTAACACGAGGAATATGTCGTGATTTAAAAAAACATAACTGGTCTTTCTGGTGTCTATACACAATGCATAGATGCATGATGCACTTATAGTTATAATTTATATAATCAAGTCATTAAAGGCTAAAGGTTGAAGATGATGTTAGGAAATTTTATAAAAAAATAGAAGCCTAGCTACTATGAAAGACCTGGTTTCATTATTTGCATCAGTTAAGTCTTGTGGTTAGGATCAATAAAATAATTTCATGGCTATTGTGTGGTTTTGTGTGGTCAATGGCACTGGCTATTTTGCCTGTAGCTATATGAATGAAACAACACAGACGACGCTGACGCTGCGTTATAGTTAAAACGTCGTGGAATTTATCACGTAAAAACCGGATATGAAAGTGGTGGATAATAAGTTGTACAGCGTGGGCTATGGATCGTGTGCGTAGTGCGTGCGTGCAATATAACCTCGTCGTATGCATCGTACCTCAAAACTTTGCACGTGCACGTGCTTGGAAGAATGACATTTCATGCGTTTTTATTTTTATTTATTTCAGTGGCAAACGCAGATTACCTGGCCAGAGAATGGTACGCAGTTTGAGTTTTAATTGAATCATTATTTAAATCCAGTTCATTTACAAAACTGCGTGCTAATTATGACTTATTATGCAATTATAGCTACCGAAGCGGTACAAAACGATACAGCCCTATGGCCAATTAAAGGAGGGGCTGTTGATGGAACCAACATTTTGGGATTGGTCGTTTTCTCTGCCGTTCTTGGTATAACATTGGGAAGACTGGGAGAAAGGGGGAAACCGTTACTGGATGTATTTGTCAGTTTATCTGAAGCCATGATGGTTATTACTGGATGGGTAATTTGGTAAGTTTTTTTTGCATTCTTTGTCAACAGGATAATTACCATGGCATTTTCAATTCCATATAATAATATTTCAATATTTCAATAATAGGTTATCACCAGTCGGTGTCTGCTTTCTAATTGCTGCCCAGCTAATTGGTGAGAAAGACTTGGGTAAAGTTTTCTCAGCCCTTGGCAAATACTTTATGACCGTAATAGCAGGTCTAGTAATTCATGGACTGATTATCCTCCCCGCAATATACTCCATTTTCACCAGAAGCCTTCCATTCCGCTTCTTGGCAAACATGTCACAAGCTCTCTTTACTGCATTTGGAACATCTTCCAGGTTTGTACATTTAAGTAAATGTACTTTTAAGATATTTCAAAGAGTCACTTGTTGAGGTTTAATTATTAATGGTAAAACGGTTAACTTCAGCTCTGCAACTCTTCCGGTAACGATAAGATGTCTAGAGGAAAAGAATGGGGTGGATCCTCGCATATCCAGATTTGTATTGCCAATTGGTGCTACAATTAACATGGACGGGACCGCTTTGTATGAAGCCGTGGCAGCCATTTGGATTGCTCAAATGGTTGGAAGATCACTTGACGCAGGCAACATTATTAGTATCAGGTAATAAATTATATATATATTTTTTGGAAATGCTCGTTAAAGATGTAAAATAGAAATTAACATGACATTTATGTCGTTTATTTCAGTATTACTGCAACCGCTGCAGCCATTGGTGCTGCTGGTATTCCACAAGCAGGTTTGGTCACCATGGTCATGGTACTCAACACAGTAGGACTGCCTGCAGAAATGGTTGCATATGTTGTGCCGGTGGATTGGCTACTGTAAGTTATTTTTTTGTAACCATCAAGAGCTACGTCATTTAAATGCCCATTTAAAATTTAATACGCGTCCCTTTTTATTCCTAACAGCGACCGATTCCGTACAGTTATCAACGTCTTTGGGGATTCCATCGGAGCAGGACTTGTGCATCACATCAGTAAAGACGACCTGGACGATCTTGGAGCACTAGAGGGCGATGAGGACGCGCAACGAAAACGAAGCCAAGTGGTGGGAAGTGGTACAGACGTAACCACGCTAGATAATCATGACATGGAAAAATAAATGACTACTTAATTAATCCGTTAATATGCTTTTTTTAAATGCTAAACATAAGAAAAGAGTAATATTTTTTAGGTTTTTTGTTTTGTTTTTATTATTATGTTACTTCTTTTGCCACTATCTCATTTCTCTCACCGCCGTTAATTTTGTGTATTGTTACGTTATATTTTATGAGTACAAGAAAAAGAAAAATTAACAAAAAATATTCCAAGAAAAAATATTATACCAAGATAAGCCTAGTCTAGCTTTGAAAAATGATTGTACGAGAATTCCATGCAAAAATGGCTAATTAACACTAAATCGCATTAACATTCCTCATACGATTCTATAATGAATGAAAGTTAAAATAATTACAAGTAAATAAATAACTATTGTACTACTACATACTACACTACTAATGCAACATTAGTCTAAATACTTTTAAGCTTTAGTGTTCACAGTGAGAAACCCAATTGTAATGACACGTGAAAACGACAAAAATAAGAATAAAGTAATAAAGAATGTGATACCAGAAGTACCAAGTAAAAATCACGACTAGAGCACTTTAACCTATTAAATTTTAAATGTTGATATTCAACTTGAAAATTTTATCATCATAATTTTCTTTCCTATTATTCTTACAAGGCAAATCAGTCTTTAAAAAGGAGGTACATAGAGCGCATTATATATTATCTGTTAATATCTTAGTCCACCGGGTAATTGTTTTAGTGTAACAAAAATACTGCTAATTTTATCAGTCTTTTCGGTAAATTCCATGTACTCAAATTATTCCAAGATTCAAAACATAAAAGGGAATCGCAGAGGATATTGTCTGGAGCGACGGCGATGAGTTCTTCTATCCTGGGCCAGAGCTTCGTTATACAAGCGCCTGTATTTTTCTCTGTTGCTGATTCCAGTCTCCTGAATCCTATCTCTGGAATTAAAATAAATAAAAACAGAACTATAATTTCAAGCATTACGATTCCTAATATACACTTCAAACCTGGAATGAAAGGAAGTACAGAAAAATATTTATTTTTACCGTAAAGTTGTAGTGCTTGGTACAGGTAGCTCGTACTGGGCAAAGTCCCTTGGAATTCGATCTAGCAGGTTCCTCCACAACGCCTCATCTTCTAAAATATCTCTGTTTCGACGGTTTGTCCTAAGCAGTCTGGCAAAAGTTCGTAAGTCGAGAAACTCCGCAAAGTACATGATGATCTCATTGGGTAGCATATTAAATCCTATGACTTCCGCATGATAACAGTCTACAATATTGTCAACAAAGTAAGTACATAATTCGCATTTAATATCTGCAATCAGCCTGTCCCCGTTGAACCTGTCCATCATGTGCCGCAAGCTAAGGCGCTCCCAATTACTTAGAGTATGGATGTAGTTAGCGAGGATGTGCAACTGGAACACTTTATGCTCACCATTTCCCTTTACTGCAAGAAATAATTAAGAAGTTATTTAAAAACCGAATAGAAGCATGTTGGTAGTACATTGAAAATTATAGTAAGTGATACTATTACTGTGCTTACAACCAACAAATGTATCGACATCGTGCCAGACTCCGAGTTTCAGTTGGAAATCCCCGTAGATGTAGTGGGGTTGCTCAGATAGTGTCTCGGGATTGACACGCTTGAGGAATCTATAGTGGACAGACTTCAGGGTAAGCTTTTGCTTGTATAAATCCTTCAGTATGTCAATTAATCTAGATATAATGTAAAAACACACGTAGAAAATTAAAATCTTGCCAGCTGAGGTGTTGTTAATGTTAACACAGTCATCTCAAAATTCTAGTACTCTAAATATCTAATCACCTATTCATTCGTCGCTGTTTTGGCATTATCATGAGCTCTTCAGCAGCAAATTCCGGATCTTCTCTGTTAACAACTGGAACAAACCCTGTTTCAATCATGGCGAGATTGGCTATGGTAGCCACGTACTGAAATCGGGAAATTGACTCTTCAAAAATTTGGGCCATGAATAATTCCTTGAGAGCTGGTGGTATGCGCCAAAAACTAGGTATAAGCTTGAATGGAACCCAACGTCTATTGTCAACTGTAATTTCAAATGAGAGTAATATTAGATTAGTGAAGGATCCTCGTTTTATTTACGAGAAACAATTAAGTTTCCTAGACCGTGTCCACTTACTGGGAGGCTCCTGGTAACTCTCATTTGCTGCTGGAGCCTGAACTAACGGCTGTGGTGGTTGCTGATGACTAGGCCCTGCGACAGGTTCACTGCTGGGGAGTCTGGGACTTTGAGCTGGAGTTGTTGTTTGACCCTTCGGAGAAGGTGGGTGGTCCTTGGGAGGATTTGCACTAGCATTTGGTTTTCCAGAAGACGTTGGAAGGTGCTGGGCATCTGCCACATTTCTCTGAGCCCTTGACTGCGGCGGCGGTGAGGGCCTACTAGGACCCGGACTTTGACTTCCTTGTCGAGAACCCCCCTCCCCATGACTATCGTTTCTCCCCCTTCCTCTCCCCTCTTGACTCTTCCCTTTATCCATTCCTGCTTACTATCCAAAATAAGGACCAGCGACTCCAACCTACAAAAATTAACAAAACCACATAATTATTATTATTATCCCACTTTAATCTTTCCACATCCTCTAACTCTTTCGCCACCCACCACAACAACTTTAATTAACCTTAAAAAATAAAAATCTTACTAACCAATAATAACCAATCAACCACGGTTGCTTATTAACCTTGTCAACTAACTGTCACCCCAGTAATCACAATTAAAAGTGACCTTGTCAAAAACCCGATTTCCCTCTTTAGCAACCAAACCACCAAAAAAGCTATACTACCTTCCACCTGTTTAAAAAACAACTGCGAATTTAGCTATAAACAATTAACCTCTCCAATTACTACACAATTAATTTTGACCAATTTAACTTTAATTGTTGTCAACAAAAAAACCAAAACATTTGAGAGAGCACGTGTAGTCGTCCCTCACATGTGACAGGAAGGCGAATGACAAGGTTTTTCTTGTACTGGTTGAGTGAGTGGGGCGACTGGGAACGCGAGAGGGAAAAAATCGATTCAAAATCTCTTCTGTTGCTTGGATGAATCCATGTGCTCGCTCTCGCTCACACAATCCATTTCACTCGTCTGGGTGTGCGGTTTTAATTGTTAGTTAACTTTAGTTAATTGTTTTGGAAAGTGTTGTTTAAGTTGTTGTTGGTGTTGTTGTACAAGATCTGGTGAAGATGGTATGAAAAATTAAGATAATTTGGAGATAAGAGAGATGGGATGTGTGTTTTTTAATTGGTAAATTAAGATGGGGTTAATGATGATTGGGGTTTTTAATTGTTTTATTGTTTTGTTAGATTCGACGACAGGCGAGACTTCGACGAGAGTTTTTGTACAGGAAGGGGGTGGAGGAGAGGAAAAGGGGGATTCAAGAGAAAAAGGAAAGATTGAGTAGGGCGTTGGAAGGTGAGTGTGTTATGAATTCTGTTTGGAAGTGGGTAATTTTGGGATTTAATTGTGTATCATGGGATTAATAATGATTTGTTTAATTGTTGTAGATGGTCGTAGGATTGACGGTGACTTAAGGAAGGATGCGCTAACTTTGCAAAAGTCTTTGAAGTGGGATGATCAATCGCCAGCCTTGGCAGAGGCGCTGGCACCTGAGGTAAAATATAATGAATGCAATAATGCAGGTTACATTGTAGGACCTTATAATAAGTATAGGTGTATTTCTTGTTGTCATTTTAATTTCAGACTGGAGGTTCAGCAGTTTCCAGTCAGGATGATGAGTATCGCTGGGCTGGGGTGGAAGATCCTAAAGTTGTCTTAACTACTTCCAGGGATCCTTCTTCCCGTCTCAAAATGTTTGCTAAGGTATGGTTAACTAATGGACATGTCAAGAATTAGTTAATAATAAGTGCTATTCACTAATCAGCGCTAGAAGTTGATTTAACTTGTTTTTTTAAATGTTACCCATTGGGACTTCGAGTACGACACCTAAAATGCTAACTGCTATAATTAAATTGTTCTACCGTTTTCCCATTCCTTAATTTTAATTATGCTTTGTCCTTTTTAGATCCAGAACATTCTCAAGTACCTGTTTCCAGTTCCAAAAGTTGACAGCAAAAGAATCATCACGTTTGCCAATCATGACGACTACATCTCATTTCGCCACCATACATTCAAGAAATCAGAAGGTGGAAAGGACTATGACTTGACTGAGCAGGGACCAAGATTCCAGCTAAAACGTATGTTTATTATAAGCACATGAACTTCTAATTCTCTTTACTTTTTAATCATTAACTTAACATGCTTCTACTTTACAATTTTCTCACGCAGTGTACGAGATAAAGCTAGGAACGCTTGAAAACGCTGCCTCTGCTGACGTCGAATGGGCTTGGAGACCGTACATGAACACGGCCAAGAAACGCAGATTCTTATCTAATGACGACGGCTGGAAAGATGAAAGTGATCCAAAATAACTTATAGGTTGTATCCTTACTAATTTTTATACTCTTCAAATATTATTTGACTTCCGTATAAATATACATAATGCTAAATTAAATTACTCTATTTTATAATAAAATATGTAAAAAAATGCTCTTGTAAATCATATTTTTTTATAATTCACGTTTTTATTTAAAAGTACTTCATGAAGTAGACAAGTAGCAGAATAATTTTACAAATACTATAATTTTAATCAGTAACAAAAATACTTAAAATTTTTCAAAATTACACACACGATAGACCATGATTGCCAATATTTATGTGACATCCGATTTGAAAATCTCATCAGTTTACACTTGTTAAAATTTACGCATGTTATCTCAGAGGGTAGTATTCTAAAATAGTTTGCAGTTGAACGACTTTGGTTTTTTACACTGATTGTTACCTCTCACTTCTGATTATTCTTATCATCGTTATCTTGTAACATGGGTACCTTTTTCTTATCCTGGGAAGCCGCTTTCAATTTTAGCTCGAGTACCATCCGTTTCATAGCTGCTTCTTGTTGCATGTCCAAAATAGCCTTTGTAACCGTCCGCTTGAAAACCTTGCACTCACCTTCCATCACGCCCATTTTTTGAAGAAGAGCCTCATTAGCCACTTCCACGCTTCTGGTGTACTTATCTTTAGTTTTCTGCGCGTTTCGCATTTTCTTGAGCTCCTTTCGAATCCCCTTGTTCACTTTGGAGTCCTCAGTAGCAAACTGCTGGCGTTCCTCGTGTTCCAAACGAATGCGCTCTTGCAACGCAATCAGCTCCTTACCGGATCTTTCCACTTGACGAAGAATCCTCTTTTCGCAGTCCTTCATCTCCTTGATTTCCTCCTGGAGGGCTGCAATGGTAGCCAAATTGTTAATTGTGATTTGATGGAAGTAGCCCTTCGCTTTGTTCATTTCGGTGCCATGAATCTCCTTGAGACTTTCAACGTGTTCCAAGTGCTTGTTCTTCACAAGCTCCTGTTCATTCTCAATAGCAATCTCGTCTTGCTTCTCGCGTTCCACGGTGAGTCGTAGAAAGTCACGTTCCAATCTGGCAATCTCCAAGCTGGTGTCGTTCCTCACTTGAGAGATGTTTTTGGCGTTTTCTAGCTTCATTTGACGGAGAAGCTCGTGCGTGGCTGTTTGGGCGTGACGAAGTTCCGTAGACTTTTGATCCACAGACTCCTTCAAACTGCTTTGGATGGCGAGCATGTCATCCTGTGCCTTGCGAAGTTTCTTGAGATTTTGTAAACGAGCCTCGTCAACCTTTTTGGATTGTTCCGTTAGAAGAAACCGTAGCTTTTGCTTGTACATCAGGACCTCCATCTGCTTCTGCTCATCGTGCTGTTGTTGAGGAGCCATCAAAAATGAAACATTATTAATTTAAGTTTAAATGAAAAGCAGTCTTTTAACTTGGATATAAATTATTGTTCCATTTACCTCTGTCATTTGTTCCACGGCCAGGCGCGTTTTAACCTTTTGCGCGTGCAGTTGTTCCATCGCAATGTTCCAAAGCGCAAATAACTTTTCACGTTCCAGCATGAAGAAATTTCGTTCCTCTCTTTCCCGATCCAACTCCACCTATCAAAAAAGTGTGCATACAAACCATCATTTAAAAGCAATCATCATTAAAGGTATGTGAAATTAGCTAATGAACAGTTAAAAACAAAGCATTATTTCCGTTACCGTACCTGGATTCGCCTCACATGCCCAACTAACTGCTCCCTCGACATTTCACTGGTGGCTATCCCATCCACGATTTTGGCCCCTTTCTTTCCTCCCTTCTTTTTCGGCATTTTGAAGGCTCTTCAGTTAAAACTCCCAAGTTAACGACTCAAATGTTCAGATCCAAACTAATTTATAAACAAAAATAACGAAATATTACTTTTATGAAACACTGCTTATTTGAGAAGTTACTTTATTGAACACTTGATTAATTATTCGGCTCAGGTATAAACGCACATAAGTAATATTGCAGTTAACTTTTTAATCAAGAACCCAAGAGTAAGCAGTATTCCAATGAAAACAGCTTATAATAAAAAATATCAACACTTGTTTTATCAATAAAATTTCTGCTGCACTTGCAGCAATGTAGCTTTGTTGACTTCGGTTTTTTACATCACCGCACCAGTTTCCATGTCAACGTTACACCAACAAGAGATA